>CM038710.1:28254762-28514762 GCA_021613375.1 Megaleporinus macrocephalus | reverse complement strand
AGTTAGCCAAGCCAGTAAGACACAAGTCTTCTTTAAGTCCCTATATGAAAGCTGGTTAAGGTCTTGAGTGAGTTGTGGACATGGTGGGGATAAAACAACCCTCATGTTGTCACTGTCCAAATCTTCAAACAGGGAACTTTACAAGAGAATGCAAAAAGAATCTTAACTTTTAATGTAAATTAATGTAAAGTAGAATTATTCGAAGTATTTCTAAATGTCCAGCCTTCGTCAGCATCATTCAACATTTTAAATACTTCACACTGCATTCTGTTTGAAGTTTGAGTTTTGTCTAGTAGTGAAAACAAGCCTTGGAACGTACCAGCTGAACTGTCCTGACAATGAAGCCTGCAGTTATCCTGATTGTGTGCTTCAGTAATTATAGAGCACTTAGCCAAAAGTAGTCCTGTGCACTCTTTAAAATAAAGGTGCCAGAGAGGATTCTTCAGAGCGAAGCTAGAGAAGATCCACCTGGTTCTCTAAAAAAGTTTCACTCTAAAAGAGTGAAACCATGGATGAAAAGGTTCTTTAGGGAAGAAGATGGGAAGGGTTGTTCTATGTTGCCTTCTGGTTCTCTCACTTTAGCCTATGCTCTTATAATTACATCTGCTGGAGTCGCCAGCCACACTGTGAAACGCTTTACCTCCCATATAATAATCCAAACCAGAACTTACTTTGTCTTTTTACTCTTTCTGAGACAATGACCGCCCTCCTGTCCTGCCGAATACTGGTGGAAGACTGACCATCAGGTCCTCACCTAACACCAACCAGTTCTCCTCTTCATTGGTGCCATCTGTTACACCCTCAGCTGCATCACTGTGCCATCCAGATGTACCAGCATTAAGATATGATGGGACTCTTTTAGTTCACTCCCAGTTTAAACAGAGACTGAGTCAGAGACTGCCTCAGTCAGAGAGTCAGCTTTCAAACAGAGATTCTCATACTTCTATTTTTGAATTTAGCTTAAGTGTAACTGGAAATACTCAGTGGAGGATGGGTCTCCTCTTGTGAGTCTTGGTTCCGCCCAAGGTTTCTTGTTCCAGTCTTGAGGGAATTTTTCTTGCCACCGTCGCCTCCTGGCTGGGGGATACATGCTGGGACTTCATGTTTTCATGTTTTCAAACTTCTGTAAAGCTGCTTTGTGACAACATCATTGTAAAAAGCACTATACAAATAAACTTGACTAGACTTGACTTTGGCTTCGGTCCAGTCGCCCCACAAACTCTTTCCTGTACTTCTTTTTTTTCTGTTTTTTTGTCAGTGTGTTTATTCACGCTATTTTCCATGACAACACTTTTACTTTGTGCCCACGAATACATTGATACTAATTACAAGCAAAACGACAATAAACATATAAAATGACTAGCATAACATGTTCAGTTAGAGGGAGTCAGTAATTGGAAGAAGAGGAAAACTTGGCTTGAACAACAGAGTTACGAACACAGCACATAAAGAGTGTTGTAAAGCCGCCTTCTAAAGAAGAGAACCTGCGTCTATGACTGAAGGCGCTAAATTTAAAACATCCACCGAAACCTCCGTATGTCTTCTCTTACCATTCTGTGGAGGAGAACCAGCACCAGAGCATCCTTATCCAGAATAATGGCTCGATTATGAAGCTCAGAGGAAGCCGACGCGTTGGGTGTTTGCAAGTTCAGTAACTGTTTTTGATCAGTGTCCACCACGCTAGGCTATCTGGGCTGTAACTAACACCCACGCAGAGTGGCTCAGGCAGCTGGCTTGACTTGGGTTTACACCGGCTTTCAGAAATATAATAAATTCTTATTGTCTCTCTGCTCCCCTCCCATGTAACTGTATTCATTTTGGTTAGCTGACCGGAAGTTCTAACACAAAGGCGGAAGAAACACACACTTGAAAGTAGGTGTGGCGAAATACGGTGAATTCACGTAATCAAGATTCAGGATGGCCATCATGTTTGCAAACCTGGCAAAGCTCTCGAGAAAACATCTTTCTCTCACGACCAGAAAATATAACGTGCTCTCCTTCACATTTTGTAAATGCCAGTGTTTTTCAAAGATAATATCCAAACATAATATCCAAAAGTTGACTGATGAGTTGGTTGATGGTTGATTATGACTAATGTATGGCAGCACGCGCTGGCTCTTTTTTTTTTTCATTAATAATATTCATATCTGTCTGTGCCATAAGAATTCAATTACGTAAACATCATTGTTATTCAGTTTGACTGTTCAATCTGTCATTTCATACCCTAATACACAATGAAATTGGAGTCAGAATCAGAATAACTTCTGCTGTGTAGAACAGTCTAATTTATTTCACTTAGTTTGGAAAACTGCTCAGCTGTGTACAGAGGCTCCTCACATTTCAGGAGGTTAGGCAAAGAATTCATTTAACCGCTGACTGCGCTTGCAAAACAAACTCTGTAGTTTAAGACAAATGCATGTGAAATTAATTTGTAATCAGATATATGTGTGAAAGTTGTACTCGGAGGATGCCTGGACATCTACTGTCATACATACAGATACATTTTAAGACTCACTGCATCACATCTGATCATATTGACTTCTCTGTTAAGAACGTATTGAACTTTAAGCCAATTATAACTGAGCTGCAATAGTATATTAATGTTGACTTTTCCATATGACTAAGGTGGGGATATATGTTCATGAATGCAGAAGAGGATTTTTTGTGACCAGGATAACGGAGGAGAAATCAGAATGAAATCCTGTCTCCATGTCTTTGAGTGCTTTTCTATATCATGGTTTAAAGCACAGGTGGCTCAAAGCCATGACACGAAGCACAAAGGTTTTATGGCTCTGGACTCCTGTAAATATTCATCCCTTCAAGAAAGTGTTTGCACATTAAATGCAAGCAACATAAAAAATGTCATGTTTTGTTGCAGCATTTATAAAAATTGTATAAAAACTACTATGCCAATGTCAAAATTCTCAGGAATGGTTGGAATCTTTTACTCCTACCCCAGTTTGTGGTGTCCAAGCGTTCCTTCTTTAGTTCAGCACTAGAGCTATGAAGCGAACATTGCTCACAAGCACTAGAAGTAATTAGACACCTAAATCTTTTCAGCAAATATATTCCCATTATTTCTCAACTGTATTCAAGTCTTCATTAAATGAGCACTGTGTAAGTCTATTAACAGAATATATTATAATATAGTAAACAAAACAATATTTTCATTAGTGTGTAATTACCTGTAACTACAAATCATTGTGTTGTCTTTAGCCTACAGTAGAATGAGCTCCTCATATCTACATAGGTGCAGGTAGTCTTCTAATGGACACTGCCATGCAGAGCCCCAATGTTACTACCTCAGCCCAGAATGAGCGACAGGCCGACTGTAAAGAGTGCCTTTCACATTTAGTTTTTAAACCTTGACGCGGCAGCTTGAAAGTGGTGGCGCTACAGCACTGGTTGGAAAATGGAGAAAGAAGAATCCAAGAATGTCCCGGAGAATGTTCCTATTAGAACACGTTATCAGAATTAAAGATGAAGATGTTTTGATAGCCTAACTCAGTTTATTGGGGGAAGTGATATTAGGTGATATTAAGCTAAACTGTCTGAACTGAATTAACATTAAAAACACAATAAAACATATAAAACACTGAGTTCCTCAGCTGGACTAACGATATAATTTTTTTAGGCAGGACCTCTTGAAGGGTGGAATAAGTTTATAGAATACTGGTGCTAGATAAACTATGCTGTGAGTAGCATCCAAATTTTGGTAAACAGTGGCTACATATCCTTTAACAAAGAAAAAACAAAGAAAAAAGCAAATGTGGGTAAAGCCTCACCATCAAAGAAGAAACAACATGAAGAAGAAAAACATCATAAAAACCTTACAGATTCCTGAATACTACAGACAGGGAGTCTTCTGCCAATCTTTTTCCAATCTCCTCAGAAATTCAGGATTCCGGATTAGCATGTAATGGAAAGAGCTCTGCCTCTTTTTTCATGCACTGCCTCTTTTTTCATGAATAATATTCATATCTGTCTGTGCCATAAGAATTCAATTATATAAACATCATTGTTATTCAGTTTGACTGTTCAGTTCATACCCTAATTCACAACGCACAATAAATACACAATATTTATACAAAGAAATACAAAGAAATAAGGATTCAGGATTTAACACTAGTCTAAGTGTTCGGTCAGCTCCACTGTGAAGTTGTTCATTTTTAGCTGACCCAGTCGTACTCTGTCCTACAGCACACTAGCAAGTATTTGTTAGCAACATATACTCCAAACTACAGACGCAACAGAGCAACAAACATGTCTGGGCTGATCAAATACACGTGGGATAAGTGGAAATTTGTGCAAATTAGATTTTTGGTGTCTGAGGTGTGCTCTTTTATATTGACACTAAAGCTACAAAACTAATGAAGCTCATGGAAAATTATATCCCACTAATAAGCTCAGTGTGAACTGCACACATAACCATCAGACACTTACCTCAAACTACACTGAGGTGGGCAAGCAGTTGCTAATGACTGGGATATAAGTTTCCATTATTAACAAGTAATTGACATGAATATCATAGCATTAGTGTAAAACTACACATGCAAACTCTAAACATGGTGCATTATTTACCTGAACTCTCACTTTAAGTACTGAATGTTGTACTGAGCATCTTTCTATCGACCTAATTCTTCTTCCTTCATATTTAAGGGATCCTTAATTCTCTATTTGACCAGTTGGGCTCAGCCTGGTGGTTCTTCTTTGCACAGATGTTTGAAGCTGCTGCTTTTAAATGAGGTTGCTTTTGAATTTTCACTGGTAAACAGTAAATGTAATTATGGATGAATAGCAGGAAAGGCAAAGGGTTTATAGCCAGTAGGGCTGCCAATCAAAAGTGTTGGTGCATCGTGCATCTGTAACTTCTTCACACTGTGAACAATTACGTGTGATTTAAATGAGTTCTCATTAGAACATCTGGAGAGAGGTTTAGGAGACTGGACAGCAATTCACTAGATGCAGCGGCTGCTTTCCATTCATACAGCCGGCCTCTGTTCAGAAAGGTTTTGACAACAGGCAGTCATCAGAGCTGTGTTCGCTTTGTTAAGGCCTGCCCATTATACACGAGAGAGTGAGAGAGAGAGAGAGAGAGAGAGAGAGAGAGAGATGAAGAGACAATCAGGGAGAGAGAAAGACAGATGAGAGGGAGACACAGGCAGGGAGACGTCCAAACAGAGAGAGAAAGAGTTAGACAGGAGAGAGAGAGACAAACAGCTTGAGAGAGAGAGAGAGAAGGAAAGTGAAAGGGAATTTGCTTCAAAGTCAATTATATACACTGCGGCGGTGTTTCTCTCTCTCTCTCTCTCTCTCTCTCTCTTCTCAGGTAGAAACGCTGATGTGTCAGAGCAGAATCTTATTACATGCTGGAAGAACACTGGAGACAACACAGAGAGGTGGAGGAGGAGGCTGCACTGATTGGACAGGAAGTTCACAGCAGGACGTTCTGGCTAGGAGTAGCCAACCTTTTCTCTAAAACCAAATTTACATTTGCAGATGTTGTCTGACTCACTGGCCATTTTATCAGAAACACCTACCATATTAGTCAGAGGTGACCAACCCTGGTCCTGGAGATCTACCTCCTGTGAAACCTATTTGCAGCCATAATATGCCACATCTTTTCCAGCTTGTTAACATCTTCAGAAGTTCTCGACTGATAGGATCAGATATATTAATATAGGGTGAGGGAAGGGTCACCTTGTTAGATGCAGGCTGGAACCCATGGAAAGGTTGGAAAGTATCTGTCCAAGAGGAGGCTTGGTAACCACTGACACTTTGTTGTTGCATCACTTACCATCCACCCTCAAGGTCTTATAAAGGAAAAGGTAACACCACAGGACCACCACTGACCAGATATTATTCGGATAGATGTATGAGATATGAGTACTACGCTCAGCAAGCAGTCTTACCAGTCTGGCAGTGTGTTGTGTGGTATATCAATCTTTAAAGGTTTCAACCAAGTGTGTAGGAGTCTATTTTTATTGATCAGTAACCACCCGCCGATATGTAGTCAAGATCATTTTCTTCAAAGATGTCCTGACCTAGATTTCAATAGGTGTTTTTATTTTCACCATTCATGACAAATCATAAGCATGTGTCTTAGTGCTGATGCTAAGACTGCGCCCAACAGAAGCTGTACATAACATTCAGCAGCCATGAAAACCTGTACTCATGCACCACTTCTAAAATCAAGCAAACCAAGAATCAAGGAGCCAAAGAGGCAATATTCGGTTTGAGAGGCACTCCAGTGTGCAGTACTTGTGCACTATTCACAACCAATTTGGAGCTGGGAAGTTTCTGACTTCCGAAGAGGAAACATCTTTTAAACTTGCATCTCTATCTCAGAAAGTGTACGCTTTGCAAGAGCCACTTGATGATGCCACTTCAAGATAGTGGCATGGGCCCATATAAAAATCAGTTACTTACTTAACTAGAGATGAAACTGTATTAAAGTTTTATATATTGATCATAGCAAGCAAAATGATCATTATTAATGATATGGTTAAAATGTTCTGATAATGTTCCCTAAGTACTTATACACAAACTCAATTCAACAAGTTTTTTATGAAAACTACTAATAAAATAAGCAACATTTTGTACATAAAATAATAAAATAATAACACAACAAGTGTTATATAAACAGGTAGCACATAATGAATTAAAGAATACTGCAACCTTTACATTGGATTGTGAAGCCAGTTTTGAGACCAATTTGCTGTGCAAACATTAAATGAGGCACACTGTGACAGCAAGAGATTGACTGGCAACTCAAGTTAGACTCAAGACTTAAAACTCCAACAATCTCAGACTTGGAATAAGAAGAAAATGCAGAAAGGCATTCTCCTGTAGCTCAATAAGATCAATAAGAGCTTCGAACAGCAACTATTTTCTTTTATTGAAAAACCTTCAGTCTGATGGAAAATTAAGTGCCACATGCAGTAGATGTTGTGCTGCAACAAGATTAGCAATTTTCTAACTAAACCAGACATGGAGAAACTCATCCACGCAAGACTGATTACTGTAATGGTCTCCTAACTGGACCCCTCAAAAAAAAAAAATTCAAACAGCTTCAGCTGATTCAAAATGCAGCTAGCAAGGTTCTCACTAGTAGTAAAAGAAGGGAACGCATCTACAGCTAAGGTTTTATGTCTGGTCTATGAGTCGCCTAATGTTGTATGACCAGCGCATTTATCTGACACAATATGCTGCAGTGAAATGAGCCAAACAGAAATCCCATCACTCTCACCACTCTTATCGTTAGGAACTAGTCAGTTAGTCCTGCCTAAGGTGGAGACTAACTTTGGAGAAGAAGCATTTAGTTAAAACACTGCTCTTAAATGGAACCAGATGACAGAGAGCATTAAAAGAGCCCCAACATTACATACTTTTAAATCCAGGCTGAAAATGTTTCTACTTGAGCAGCTTTTCAGCTCAGTTTAAACCCCCGCAAGCTGTGCTGCACTGCTCTCCTGTACTCTATCCTTCTAATTCAGTTTTAAATGTGATTTCTTTTTAATGTAGAAAGAATTTTCTTTCTTTAAATAGATTGCTTTAGTCATGTTTTCATCATGCTCTGATTTCTGTTGGTTTAATTTAAATTAAATAATTATAATTGTTTAATTTGTAAAGGATTTTGAATGACCATAGTGTATTAATATAAATAAGCTTGTGTCGCCTTGTCTACAGAACTCACCAAAACATCAGCCACTAAGCTATGCTGTGTGTATACTACACAAACTACACACTAGCAAACCATTTGGAGTTGTCTTGGTGCCTTTGCCACATATAGTGCTTCAGTTTTGTCCTTCAGGTCAATGGTTTTCTAGAAACAATGGCTGGTTATTTGACGCTGTGTTGAAGCAAACAGGTTAGTGAGGGTTTATTTTTGTACAATGCCAAGCCTGCATTCTATAATGAACTAAAAAACGTCAAACTTCCGAAATCGCCTACTGTTCAGTAGGTACTAGATTAGAGCCAGTATGTACTGCTTGAGCGGCAAACTAGTAGGCAATTTCAGTTGGTGAGTTTTGGTATCCACACAATCTGCATCTGCCATCTTAAAAGTCCCACCATTCATTTAAAAGCCCCGTTTACTGACAGATAGAGATACTTTTTGTGACCCTGATCTGCATTTTGTCTGAATATGTACTCAGACCGTGTCGAGCTGTAGCTCGGAGAAGAGGAATCAGGAGGAATTAAATCATTTTTTTACTTCAGAAGTAGCCATAGTTCACTAGCCGTAGCTACACGTACACACAGCCAGCGTACTGCTTTTCACTGTTATTTTCCTCTGCTTTTAATTCATCCACGGCTCCAGGTGAATCATGGGATAGCACAGTGTTCTGTGGCCCATACATGAAAATGGCTGCCGATTCAGTGGGTCATCTGGGTACCGTACGCCTCCTACTCGATGTCTACTGACTATTCTGACATACTAGCTGTGCACACCTACTGATTTCGCCTACTGGGTAGTAGGCAAGTAGGCGATTTTGGACGCTCACTTGGACTTGAACCCCAGAAATTTTAATCAGACTTGTGACATTGTCTGGTGATTATTGTAGTTACAGCTACATGTGTGGTACAGCTACTCATTGTATCGTAAAAATTTCTGGTGAAACTGCACATTTTTTGGACTAAGATGAAGTAACAGCACCCAAAGTGTCCATGATAACAATATTAAATGTTCTTTCACTTCTGAATATCAGCACCGTCACTCAAGTGCTCAAATATAAGCCAGAAACAATGAGCCTAACGTGCTTTTTGCTTTTCAAACAACACTTTAATGTCCCATTTATTTAAAAAAATACTTTCTACATTATTTTTTTTATAAACTGCTCTATATTCCTGCTATGTAAACACTATTTAAAAGCTTTTTGTACCAACATTTCCATCACAAATTGTTATGTTAAACATTTGAGGTTGCATGAAAACTTTAAAAAAGGGCTGTGAATTCAGGGTTTCTACTTATTTCACCATTATTGCCCAAGAATATTTAAAGTATGTTCACGCAGAGGCTTTATACTCGATACAAAGTAAACTTTGCTGCCACACTAGCTAATTACTAGATGAAACAAGTTGAATAACTATTCACTTTGAATGCAAGTGACACATTCATCTGCGTATAGTAAGCCACTACCTGATTGCTCCTCTGCGAAAGAAAATGAAGGAATATAAGTATGTAAATGCACACCTGCCTCCAGGAAGACTTCATGCCATAAGGAGAAGCTTGTACGCTTGTACGTTAAAGCCATCCTCAGGCTTTAGAAGTGAAAGCTGACACGTTATTCCCAAACATAGAAAAACACCACTTCTCCATTTTTGTAAAAGTATTCATAGATTTTTTTTATTCGTTTTAATTTTTAAGGCAATCCATTACAAATTTCACAAAAAACCACTGGAACGACAACAGCGATGCTTGACGTTCGGTTTTGGAGAACTGCTCAACATGCAAAAAGACTGAGATCTAGAGAGGTGAAGAAGAGAAAGGAGCACAGAAAAAGGAAAACAAAGCCAAAAGGAGGAGTTGCATCATCAAGCTGAAGATTTCAACCAGTCGCTCGCTGAGCCTGCGCTGTAGGGCTTACGCGTTAGGAGTTCAGAGAAACCTGTCACTTTGGCACCAACATGCACGTCTCTTTGAGCAAGCAATGGCACTTTAGGGGTGGCACCTCGTCGCAGGTAAAGAAAGGGTCCAGGTATATATCTGGCACTACATGCTTCTCTGGGTGGGTGCGTTTTCCGTTCTTCTTTTTTTTCTCTTGTCGAAGTTGTGCTTTGTGGCTGGGGCACTTGGTTATGACTCATGCATTTCCTAGTGGTGATGAAAGGATTGATTTTTTGTCATCTTTACTTTATGAACTGGATACAGAAATGACTCCTTGGCTGTGACCTAGGCCGCATTCACAAGGACAGATGTACGCTTTGCCCTTGATTTCAATGACAGTCATGCCGCTGATGGACACAAGGCTTCCAGCCATCATTTTTGTGTTGACATCTCGAGCGAAAAAAGACTATGGAAGATGCAAATATTGAATAAACCAGTATTGTATGCTAAAAAAAACTAATGCAACAGTTTACAGTAAAAATGCATTTAGCTAATAAATAACATACATACAAATAGCGTTACGATGTTTAACTCCTCAGCTGATTCTGTTCTTGCCTGGCTGTAACTACAAAACATGGTGGACATAGGGCGCCTGCTGACTTTAAGCCATTTTATTTTGGGTTTATATAAACATAAAATTATACAACACAGCAAAGAGGGTTTCATTTCCAAGAGTATTTTCCAAAATATTGTGTTTTGACAAATCATCCTAGGTATGTATCTCTCTTTTTATCATTTGAGCGCCAACCAGTTATATTGTGTGAACATTTCATGGTAAATGTACCAATACAAATGCTCCTCTTCTCATAAACCAACATTATATTGTTTTTTGTTTACATTATAATATTGTTATAAGTTAAGCATCACTGTCCATAGAAAAACATGTATCTACATTTATTATCCTTTCTATTGTGTGTACATTCCATAATGAAAAGACAATTATAATTGTTATAATTATAATAATCTATATATATATATATATATATATATATATATATATATATATATATATATATATATATATATATATATATATATATATATAAAGCTTGTTGTTGTTTTTTTTGCATGGATCTTTTGTTTGTACCTTTTTCAATTCAACTAAATTGGACACCTGGATAAAAACCTGCCACTAACACATATCAATGAGTTTGATCAATTTGATTTGTGTTTGGTCAATTTGATCATTTGTAACGACAGGTTTAACTTGCACAAGGATGGCTACAAACAAACCAGTAATGGATATCAGTGCCTCAAAAAGTCCTTGTGAATGCAGCTGTCGGCATGTTCATGGTGGGAGGTTTGTATCCCCCTGTTACTCAGAATCTTGTGTTTCATTCAAACATAAAAGCTCACAGGCAAAAGCTAATAATGGCTGCTGTTCCTCTTCTCTGAAGGAAGATAGGAATGCAGGGCTTGCAGCGAGGCGTTCTTATAGGTCTTGAGAGCTTGATTATACTGTGGATGTGAGCTGACAGCAGTAATTATTTTATCCTCTGATGCCCTGCCACTCCTACTGGCAACATTTGTCTCGTAAACTTTTTCAGCGAACACTGGAGCGCAATTTTCCCGTATTGTCCATCAGCATAGTCTTCTCATTGAAATAAATGGTGAAGAAATGTTTAAATAATACCCTGATGTCCTCGTGAATGCGGCCTATAGCGGTTCGTTGATGAAACTTTATGGGCTGCCTGAAGCAGTACAATTCAGCATGTCAAATTATCCAGTAAAGGCTACTGAGAACATTTCTGTAACTCCTCAAAATCAAATCCAAAAAGCCCACTAAATCTAATATCACCATACAGTTAATACATCAGGAGACACTCTGGAAAAAAAAAAAAGATAACAAGGGGACTAGAAGTGAAAGTGTGCAAAACCAGAACAACAAAACAAACGAATGCACTGGCATGAATGGAATGGACTGAAAATAGGACATTCAGTTCAGACATTTCTCTGATTTCAGTAAGAACAGGCCAAACAATGCAAAAACAAAGAAAGTTATTATAACTGAACCATTTACTGTGAGGATGGAAAACCTAGCCTAGTTAATTAACCTGCTACTTTGGGCAAATACACTTGTCGAGGTCATTTTAACATGCATATCCTTATTAAACATTCATGACATCAATTATTGCCAACCAACTGATACCAGAAATCATTCATAACAAGCTTATTAGGGATAATAATTTGGCCATAAGGCCAGTATGTTAAACTCACAGTTCACTCTACCAAACAGACCTTTGATTGAACTAATGGACCAATTACAATCCATGGAGTCAAAGGTCATGTAAAACTATATGAAATCATTATTATATATATAATTGGAAAAATACAATGCAGGTAATAAAATTATAACAATTCACTAATAATTCTTCACTCGTAATTATATAAACCTTTGTCTGGGTTTCCGAGATAGGAGAGCGTTCTACTTTCTGTTATCCTATTATAGTCTTTTGATGTCCAGCTTTCGTCTCTGATAATCTGATAATCACTGTCAATCTTAAATAGCAGGAAAGCAGGCACTCAGTTTTAAAAATGTTGAAACTGGGGCATTACTGGACATGCACGAAAGCAACTCAGCACTGCTGTTCATCAGGACCTGCACTATGAGTCCTCCAGTGAGCACCCACAGCTTAAAACACCTCACATTTTCCTTCTCTCGCAACACCTTCCTCCTTTGATCTGTCACTAACTGTGAAATATGCTGATGATCCATATCAGCGAGCCCTACTGTTCTGCTTGCTCACTCTTCTTCACGGGTCTCTGTGCATCCGCCAGAGTTTCAAATTACACCTGCTCTAAAGAGAATAGGGGGAGAAAAAAGAGTGTAGATACCCAAAACTTTGTAAGAGCAGATACGTCTGCTGAAGCACTTGCTTGGCTTATACGGTGCACTGAAAAGATAGTGCTTTTCATTTTCAGAATTCAAATGTGTACATTGAAACCATATAAAATATATATTAGGGATGTGCATTCTAGCTAACTTTGATATTTGAGTGTCCGTAAGAGCTCATGAATGGATGTTTGGTTGAGCGCAAGAGATAAAAAAAAGAGAAAAAAAATAAATCAGTGTAGATTTACTTTTTAGGGGATAGCACTGGAGGTTGAAGAATTACTGTTAAAGTGAGTAACTGTACCTTCCCCCTCACAGGAGCTGATAAGCACTGGACCGATATGACACTAGATGCCAACGAGGACTCATTGTCTTCTACACATCTTTCCTTCGTAGTGGATAATATTTTAAAGCTTGTTTGTCAGAGAAATATACTGTTTTTGAATCCAGCTAAAAGCTAGAGTAGTTAGCCCATTAAGCGGAAAAGCTGTGCTGCAGCCAAAGTCACCTTCTTGTTTCTCAATAACATCCTTACTAACGCATCCTTTGCAACATGTTTCATAGTAGAAAAGTATAATCCTTGGAAAACGAATGAGCATTTCCCTGAATTGTTGGCCTGTTTATTTTGCCTGTACATGAAACATAACGATCACTGGCACCTATATATATATATATATATATATATATATATATATATATATATATATATATATATATATATATATATATATTCAGTTCTAGACTATTAAAAATGGTGCACTGAAAATAGTGATGTTGAAAGTGAAATTGTGCTATTACAGAGCCACTACAAATATGTACCACATTAATAACGTTCCCAGGCGAAAAGACAAGGAAAGTTCTTAGAGAGAAAATGTTAAGGGCCAACGGAACTCACTCAAATTTGCATTCCTCCATCCATCCATTTTCTGTCACTTTATCCCGCTAGTCGGGGTTACTGGAGCCAATCCCAGCATCATCGGGCAAAGGCAAGGTATACCATGGACAGTTCGCCAGTCCATTGCATGGCCAACACTCACGCCTATGGGCAATTTAGAGTGACCAATCAAGCTAACATGCATGTGTTTGGACGTGGGGGTGGAAACCCTCTTAAGCATGGGGAGAACATGCAAACTCCACACAGAACGGCCCAGGCCGGGGATCGAACCTGGATCATCTTGCTGTGAGGCGACGGTGCTAACCACTACACCACTGTGACGCCTAATTTGCATCCCTAGTTGAAATAATATATTTCATTAATGTAGAATCCATGTACACATTCAAATGCAGTATGTCCAGCACATTTCACCAGTAGTATAGTAGATAATGGTATATATGACTGTTTTATCAGTTTGTGCTGGTTTAAGATTAGAGCGTTACGAAAATACTTGTGCTTCTCTTGTGCTTGGGTCCAAAGGCTTCATTAAATGATCATCTGATGGCTAAAACATCACTGTTTTCTTTTTTTTTTTCATAGAACTTAATCAAATGTCTACACTCTGCATATACAATACAGTAGGTACACTGTACAATAAAATAATCTGTCATGCTTTATAATAGAAAAGCTTATCAAGTCACAGAGCTAAAAAACTAAAGATGGAATACCACCATGAAAAATATTACTCATAATTTACCATATAGTCCCACGACATTCCCTAAAGGTCCTGCAAAAAATGCCATTCCCCAATTATCTCTACAAACTGAACATGAACTGGACATTCCACTGCATCCAACGCCTAAGAAGAGCACACTTTTAAAAACAAAGGTTCCTTAAATGGTTCTCAGCTTGAATGAACAGTTCCAAGATAAGCTTTTCATTGGTATAGTCTTTACATAATAGGACGGTTTCGTAAAGAAACACTCTGTGGAACCTTTATTTTTAAGAGCATACAAATCGAATTGAAACAATTACCTGAAGTCGTACTGCTACTAGCAGATTTCTACACGTTCCACTCTTCAGCATTTGTTACTAAATCCCTGCTTTACTAGGCAAAGAGCTGCCCAAGACAAGCTGGAGCATCACTGCTTTCCAAACCTACCCTGATGCTATTGCAACATAAGAAAACAAAAAAGAAAGAAGAAAAGAAGAAAAGAGGCCATCTTCTCAGGGCACACAGACTTATACAAATACGCCTCTAATAAGCCTCACCGTCTGTGGCACAGATGGGTCCAGAACTGAGAATTAAAACCATGCCTATAAGAACATCCGAGTCTTATTCAAGGCAGACAGACTTACATTACACTGATTGTGTACCGAATCCAAAAGAGGACGTTTTAATTCATTGCCTGTCCACACCACTGGATCAGATCAGGTTAGAGTCTGCAGTGGCGGTTGTGAAAGACGCCCCAAAGGGAGAGCTAGAGCCACTGCCTGTCTCATGTGCTCTAGAGCAAGTGAACTCGTATGGAGTCTGCTGAATTTGATTGTAAATGAGATCCCGATTTGGAGAGAGAATAGCTGTGGTCACAGCTTGTCTCGTCCACTCTGGACCGGGCTTTTGTAAACTCATATGGTGGGGGTTGGGCTAAGGCCAGCTTCAGGGCTGCAGTCTGGTGGAGTCTGGTTGGGTTTGATGCCTCGGGATTTCATGTAGGAGATTAACTGGTCGGGGATCTCCGCCAGGACGTCCTTGGCCAGCCGAGCCATGCTGAGAACGTGGTTCCCCGTTCGGTCCATGTAGTCCCGGAACGGCACAAACTATTGACACATGGAGAGTTTGGATGGAAGTTTTTTTGACATAAATAGAAAAGATTAATGGTGGGCAATATGGCAACTAATGAATCATGGCGATACTGCAAGAGATTTTTATACCACACGATATGTGCAAATAGGATATTTAGTATTTGGCAGTTTTTAATTAAGATAAAGTGCAGCAGTAAATGGGGAGTGCAACATATTAAAATAATAATAATAATAATAATAATAATAATAATAATAATAATAATACCACAGTTACAAAAATGATCTTGTATTCATAATGCATTATAAATGCACTCATGAGGGATTATATATTATGCATAACCCTATAATATTTAGCATAAGCTTGTATAATGTCTACATTGTATAATGCAAGTAGTTATTACATTCCTTAATAGAGGAGGGTTATGTGATTTAATATAATATCTGCCCGTTAGAACATTAGAACTTTATAGCATCATAACACATTATAGAGTCTAATGTCAGGCCATTACAGGCTTTAAGTGATTTAAAAGATTTTCTTTGTTGTTGTTTAATAAATTTCATTTCAGTTTATTAATTGTCATAAAGCATTATATGGTATATACAGATCTAAGTGAAGTGAGACTGTTTAACTGAAATGAACAGGGAATGTGATATGAATATGTGTTGGTTGGACAAATATAGATTTTTTTAAGACTTGAGTTAGCAAAGCCTGTTTAAAGCCATTGCTCAGAATATATATAACATTAATGTTGAAGTCAGTATCATAAAGTTTAATAACTAATGTTGTGATCACTTACACAATGCTTTACAAATATCCATTCTAACATGCAGGCTTTCTAATGTTCCTCAGTATGAATTTGTAACATCAGATAAACAAATATAATATCTTCTTACAGACTTTAGGTCAAGTAATGTTGTTTCTCTATGAATGAATCCAATATATAGTACATTTGACAGACATAAAAACGTTTTGAACATGAAAAAAAAACATACTGGGACCTCTAAAATATGTATTTTCAAAAACATCAATAGCAATACGATTGAGTAGATGGTTTTCAGAATGCATTCGCATTTCTGAGTAAAGAGCTACACATTATGTGAATGAACACAACATTTATAATTCAGCTTTATGATACTGAGCTTAACAATATTGTTAAGAACAGTGAAAAGCATAGAAGTATATTTTGCGCTATGAAGCCTTATACTGTGGTGTTATAACAGTTTATGTATTTGATTATGAACACTTTAAATCATCATGAATGCTCTACAGATCTTAATGAATGCACTTATTAGGCACTATGCATCTCTGATTCATAGAAAGTGTTACTTTATTATTATTATTATTATTATTATTATTAGTATTATAATTTTTGTTTTTGGTTCCAGAACCATTACTCGAGAAATCACATTTCTCAGGTATACAGGGCTGTTTAAGAACTGCCCATTAGAAAAGCAGTAGTCATTTATATACATCTCTCTCTGTAAGAGCAATGCTCTCATCTCACCAATCAGTCCAGCTCTTCCTCTCTGCCATGCTGCTAATGTCTAATGTATGTTGTTAGAGCCTCGTGAGGGAAATCTATTGTGACTCTACATTTTTGCAGAAAAAGTAGAATAAAATGTTTTGTCGATGTTCATAAAATATTAAGAAGTTTAGTCAAGAATGGTATTTGGATACTGGCACTTGAGAAACTGTGCACATCCCAAGTCTTTAATTGATCTAAATCTGTCTTCCGATGCATACAATTGGTCTGTGTGACACCCTAATGATGATGCCCAAAATATACTCAGAAATAATAATAAATTACAAATAGTGACATAACTGATCATCATAATGATCATATGTCATCATATTGCCCACCCCTAACACAATTATGCTCATTAAATCAACCCCATAATAGAGAGCTGTTTATAGACGCGCATGCAAAGAGTAAATATAAACACAAGGAAAAAAGCACTGGGAGGATTTCTGGCTGGTGGGTGAACTTGACTATTTTTGCACTCTTTCTACACAGACCAAAGGCTTCAGAGTGTTATGCATGATGTGACAGTGTGCCACAAAATGTAGGGCAACCACAGTTACACTTGGAAAAAAATCCTTGCACATCAATCTTCACCCTGAATGTTTTATTAAAGAAGGCTCGAAAAAATCTCTTTAGCTTATCCTGTTCTGATTTCTCTGACTGTACTACTATAATACACAACATTTTATAAACAAATTCAAAAGTTTAGGCACTCCTGGTCCAGTGACGTTTAATAATAAATGATAATGAAATAATAACACATTCACTACAGAGAGCACGCACTTTAACATGTTATTACTGCTCACTGCATAATTTTAACATATTGTGGAAAAAGTAAAACATAACAACAGACATTTATCTAGTTTAAAAGCGATTTTTCATTTTGTTTTGCAAAATGTTAAAAAATAGATATAAATTGTGCTCCATAAATTAAATACCATAGTAAATACAATATATACATACCAGTTCACTGTTCACTTAGAATACTAACATGTTATCTGACCCGGGCTGTTCAAACTTTTGAATTCCACTATATGACGCCTGGAAGTTTAGAATCAATGTTTTCAACAATCTAAAAAATAATTTGGTTGCAGACAAGTGAATAAAGTCATTCATATATGTTAGTCCTGAATACGCTATTTTGAACACTTAGGACACTAGAATCCTATAAAAGGATGTTTCAGACAGGCCTAAAATCATGCTCAGATCTGCAGAAGATTCTAAAATTATGAAGCAAGTTGCATATCATCAAGAATAAAGTAGTAATAATTTTATTGTTCAGACTTCACATATTTCAAAAGTAAAAGTCGAAAGTGGAGTAAAGAAATCTCTTGAAAATAAGCTAATGTAAATAGAAAACTTCAGTATAGCATTCTATTATTTTATTCACCTCTTGGTCATAATAACTATTATTAACATAGCATGTATATCAGGGCTGTGTATTGGCTAGAACCTGAAGACACAATACCTATGAAGGTTATGAATTAATAAATTGTTATATATCGCGATTCTGTAAGCAAGGTGATATATGTATATATATATATATATATATATATATATATATATATATATATATATATATATATATATATATATATATATATATATATATAAGCTAGCTGTCTTAGCAAGTAACATAAAATTTCCAGTGTCAGTAGTTCTGTATAAAACCAAAATCTTCTTTACTTTGTTAAACTGTCAAGTCAAAGAGGAGAAACTGAGCTTGTTGTTCATGGCATATCTCTGCATCCAGATTATTTTTGATAGTCTGAACACATAAATTTAGTTTTTTGCGAATCGGATCCAAACCACATTTTAGATTAGTCTCAGTTTGGTCTCTCAAATCAGAGTGTCTTTTTTGTCACTTACATTACAGTGCTTTTTGCATTTCTCACAAGCGTGACAAACAGCGGTGATGTTGAATCCAAAGTGATGGAAATGCGACAAAAAGCTTATGCCAGAGAATTTCTACGTATACTTTACACAGCGATTGTTTGCAGAGCATCTCTTTTGTAACTGATTCCTTCTTCATGCATGTAGGTTGGTGAAGTCTGGACACAGAAATCCAGTCTGATCACTGATCACAGGGTGGACAGTCATCTCAAAAGATCTGATTTGAGAAAGCAATCTGATTTGCCTAGGGTCAGTACATTGGCAACAACTGATCTACTCTTGCATAAAGTTCTGGATTGCATAAAGGTATCTGCTGATATCAGCGGCCAGGCACTTTTTATCTTAGCGCAACCAGTTTCTCCCCAGATCTCTCTGCTGAAATGAACAGGATGTGGTGAGACCAAGTTGCAAATTGATGCATACAATTAGAGTGAACCCATGTATACAGTCCCAGTGCTGCCATGTGAATCAGTTCCCAAAAGGCATCGAGCCAAAATAGTCTTCCTTCATTTAGCTGGTGTAATCAGATAGAGAAATATCACTGAGGGCATTTAGGGAGCCTGAATCATTTTAAGAACAGACCTTTTTGCCTTTTTTTAACAGACTAGTACACACCGCATGTGACCAGTAATGTTGAGCGGAAACTATATCAGCGATCTACCTGGACAATGTCTCTTTCTGCCAGCTTTCCTCTTGAGGATATTCTGATGTCATCACCATCCAACTCCACCATGGCTGCAAAGAAAATGTAACATGTCCTGAGGCCTTTGGCCAACAAGACTTATTCCACCAATAGCATTCATGACATGCACATTATCTTCTCTGCTGGAACGTAATGAAAGTTTCAATGTGAGCGCTGTAGGCAGATGGTGCTACATGCTCATTACGTTCAACAGCTGTGAACCAAGCGCAAAATCCAGCAGGTTGACATCTGCTTATTAGCCAAAGACCCCAAACCTCCCCAATTAGCCATCTCTAACCCAAAAATTCCTCTTTATTTGGCTCCAGTTGTACACTTTTTAACAATTCAGTTTTAAGAAACAGGAGAGAAGATTGTGATTGTGCATGGATTTACAGAGAAAGAAAAGACTGAAGGCAAATACAAGGGATTTTGAGGCTTACCATCAAACTCAGCTTGTCCAACTCCAACAATGATGATTGACATGGGCAGTTTTGCACCCTGTAAGACAAAAGTAAGATACAGGACAATATTCCATTTCAACGCCATCCATAATATATACTTTAATATGTGCAAGACTTGAGGGCTCAATTTAAGTAGCAACCAAGATTTGGGACATTATAGGACTTCACAGTTTGGATCGTGATTAACCCACAAATAGGTTCTTTCATAACAACTCCTGCTAGCTTGGACAAGCTTTACAGAATGCTGGCAAAATGACACTCAACGTAGTGAGTAATTGTGGTTTTACAGCTCTTTTTGTGAAATAACTGAGCTAATGTTAGCATGACAGTAAATCAGTCCTATCTAGTTAGGAAGTTCTACAACCTACAACATGGTCTTGCTCTTGTTGTGTAGCATTTTGAAAAGATCTTTTTAAGTTATGTAACAACTATTTACCATAAATATTTTTAAGTTTTACCCAACACATTTGTATTGTAGAAAATCTAATTTAACAAAAAAAGTGTGAATGACTAGTTTTATCAGTTTGACTCAACAAAAGGCTCTAAAATTTCATAGCAATGATATTTTTTTCTTAGACCTTTAATATAGACCTTCAAATATCTCTTTCTTAAAACGGTAAGATAAGTGTGATGAATATTCTCTTATCTTTTATAAACTAATTATCCTAAGTTGAGTCAACTGCATGGATTTTGGGTGATAACATCATATTATTAGACTCTATTATAATATCTATAATAGACAGATCAAATGTATCTTTTTTAATATCAACAGGAAATAATTTGCAATGGTGTAATAGGACATTTTCTATCACACAAAATAGGCACTGTATAATCTGCTTTTTTTCTAATTTCCAATAATCTAATGGCAAACTTTTCACATCTTTCAAACTTTTAGTGTTGCAATGTGGTGGGTAACACCACCACCCTCCACATGACAGACTAGGGCTCAACTCTTGCCTAGGCAAGCCCACCACTGCACCAAAAAGCATCCTTGGGCAAGACTACTTATTGAAAATGATGAAAACTTCCAGTGGTGCTGGATAAGAGTCTCTTCTAAATACTGTAAAGACGAAAATCTGGAACAACTCAAATATCTTTTGCTAGATGTACTTCAAACATTGTTGTGCTAGCTCATCTGAATATTTCATTTAAGTGCTGGAAACAAAAAGACAGTCTGTCTGAATTATTGTTTACAGACGTTACAAACAGCTGTTGGAAAATGGTACAAACAGTATGTGTTGCACAAGCTCAACATGTCTGGCATTGTGTCAACAAAGAACAGATAGATTAACTAACAGCATAAATTCCAATATATATAACATATATTACTCATCCATATGTTTATAAATTATGAATACAGGTGGAATTAAAACATCGGATACACTAAAATGAGTTCACTCAACTTTTCAACTCTGTTTTGCAACTGCTGTGCGACTCTCTGGGAACAAAACTTCAGGCCCAGTAATGACAGCTCTGTCCTCAACTGAAAATATGATGCTGTCTCTTGCTGTGTCACTACAATGGCTTGGCGAGTCATGTATTATTCAGTCCTTGCCTATATGCTGTATCTGTGGCTGATGTGACGCTTAACAGCCAAGACAGACACCCCATTAAAAAGAAGCGAAGCCCAAGTTTTTTTTGTTGGTAGTCCTCTGCCTGATAAACTTTCCAATAGCTTGGAGAAAGCAAGAGTGAGAGATTTAAGGCAACAGTGCAGAGAGTTTTCCCACAGGGACATCACTTCAGGACAAATGAACGTAATGAATAAAACATTGTCCTAGTTTGATGAGACGAAAAATACAATTTTTAATACATAAAGCATTTAGCACAAACGGGAGAACGGAAGCTAGTTAAGGCATTTCATTATTTTTCCCTAAGAAGGAATAGTCTAACAGCAGTTTTCCCCCTGCCCCAGATGTACGTGACCAGCCAGAATGTGTTTGGTATCTTGCATTCTTTTCATCGCTGTGTACTAGAACTATGAGGCCAGTATAGCTACAAAGATGACCTTGCTCATGTGGTTTCTGACAAGACTTGACTATAAATATGGCAGAAGTACACAAAGTTCAGATGTATGGGGTATTGATATATATTAACCCCGAGATATATGGGGTTAGTAAATAAAATTATGATAAGACATAACTATCCTTCTTGATTTTATTTTTTACTATTTGTAGCTTTTGCATGATTCCCTTCTTTGCTTCTGCAATCTCTTTTGGTACATTTGTAAAGATGGATGGAATGTAGATTAGGACATTCATGTTAAGAGGCTATTAGTCACATGATTTTAAGGTTAAAAAATAACAAGGTCAAGCCCACATTGTGAATGGTACCCTGAACCTGGAGGAACACAGTATGTCAAGGGCAGTACTGCACTGCCATGTCTGATAGCTGACAGGTGAGGAAAAACAACATTTACCTGAACTACCTGAACACAGTCATACATACTGCCATGGCAGTCATGAAACATGTGGCATTTGTCACACCCTTGATGACTTAGTATGTTAAAGTATATGTCTGCGTTGACATGTAGAGGCAGCCCAATTTAAGGTTTATAGTAAAAAAGCATTGTTACCACCAAATGTGCAGACCACCGATGACAGCAAGATTTTTTTCAGATTTGCTTGTGCTTTGGATAGCTAGTACACCACATACCCTACAGTATCAAGCAGCCAAACAGAGCTGATAAAGAACTGAAAGCTGGAGGGCAAAAGCAGTCAACAACTGAGCAATGACTGAAGGGCTATGAAAATAAGGCGGAGCATAGGAGGAGTGTTTGATTGGCCATAATACAATGATAATCAAATCTTGAAAAAATGCACAATGCTTAATAAATAAAAAACAGATATCAGGTGTGTTCATATTAAGAAAAGGGGCCTAAAAAAAGCAGCATTGTGTGGACTGAGAGAAGGAAATTATATGACGTTCATTTAGCAATTGTGTTTACTTACTGCACTTCACTTTGCAAGTCTATTTGATGCTACTTAATAACTTAATGTGGTTTGAGGCAAGCATGTAACAGTTCCAAATGTAGTTTGGAAGCATTCATTACTTGTTAGCTACACTGGCCTTATATATGCAGTGCAAATGCATTTTAGAAAGGAGAAAATTGTGTGAATGAGATTTTTGGTGAAATATTCATTTAATCCATGAGCAAGAACTAGATTTCTACTTGCATGAACAAAGACTAAAGATTAGTTTGTGTGCTGTGAAGAAATGAGTTTAAATTGGAATGGCTCCAGGAGCTGTACTTACATCCAGATTACACAGGATAAATGTACGGAACCTAAAACCATCTCATATACATACACACACACACACACACACACACACAGCACCAGACAGCCCTACCCCCCTTCACCCTTAATGATAACCCTATCCACAAGCACAGATGTCTGGGGATGGAATCAAGCCTTTCCAACAATTTTAAACATTAATTAAGGCTGTTCAAAGTCCATATCTAATCACTTTTAGCTATGCTTTAGGCAATGGACCAAATGATTCTCAGTTGGGTTTTATAACACAATACTTATGGTGATGACACAGCAATAAAACACATAGTCAGTACTGTGCAAAATTCAGAGACCAGCCTTGAATTATTTTATTCAAAGTCAAAATGGCCAATGAATGGTTCCTTTTTTCTTTGATATGAATTAGGAAATTAGACGTAATGAATATGATCTGCAGTATACTGCCAAAAAATTTCCCATGTCTGACTTCACACGCGTATGAACTTTCCAGAAGGTTTAGGAGTGTGTTTATGGGAATATTTGATTGTTCTTCCAGAAGCGCATTTGTGAGGTCAGACACTGATGTTGGACGAGAAGGCCTGACCCGCAGTCTCCACTCAAATTTTATCATGTTGAGGTTAGGACTCTGTGCAGGCCAGTCAAGTTCTTCCACATCAAACTCGCTCATCCAGAGCTTTGTGCACTGGTGAGCAGTCATGTTGGAACAAGAAGAGGTTATCCACAAACAATTTCCACAAAGTTGGGAGCATGAAATTGTCCAAAATCTCTTGGTCTGCTGAAGCATTAAGAGTTCCTTTCACTTGAACTAAGGGGCCGAGCCCAAATCCTGAAAAACAACCCTATACTATAATCCCTCCTCCACCAAACTTTACACTTGTGAATGGTACCCTGAACCTGGAGGAACACAGTATGTCAAGGGCAGTACTGCACTGCCATGTCTGATAGCTGACAGGTGAGGAAAAACAACATTTACCTGAACTACCTGAACACAGTCATACATACTGCCATGGCAGTCATGAAACATGTGGCATTTGTCACACCCTTGATGACTTAGTATGTTAAAGTATATGTCTGCGTTGACATGTAGAGGCAGCCCAATTTAAGGTTTATAGTAAAAAAGCATTGTTACCACCAAATGTGCAGACCACCGATGACAGCAAGATTTTTTTCAGATTTGCTTGTGCTTTGGATAGCTAGTACACCACATACCCTACAGTATCAAGCAGCCAAACAGAGCTGATAAAGAACTGAAAGCTGGAGGGCAAAAGCAGTCAACAACTGAGCAATGACTGAAGGGCTATGAAAATAAGGCGGAGCATAGGAGGAGTGTTTGATTGGCCATAATACAATGATAATCAAATCTTGAAAAAAATGCACAATGCTTAATAAATAAAAAACAGATATCAGGTGTGTTCATATTAAGAAAAGGGGCCTAAAAAAAGCAGCATTGTGTGGACTGAGAGAAGGAAATTATATGACGTTCATTTAGCAATTGTGTTTACTTACTGCACTTCACTTTGCAAGTCTATTTGATGCTACTTAATAACTTAATGTGGTTTGAGGCAAGCATGTAACAGTTCCAAATGTAGTTTGGAAGCATTCATTACTTGTTAGCTACACTGGCCTTATATATGCAGTGCAAATGCATTTTAGAAAGGAGAAAATTGTGTGAATGAGATTTTTGGTGAAATATTCATTTAATCCATGAGCAAGAACTAGATTTCTACTTGCATGAACAAAGACTAAAGATTAGTTTGTGTGCTGTGAAGAAATGAGTTTAAATTGGAATGGCTCCAGGAGCTGTACTTACATCCAGATTACACAGGATAAATGTACGGAACCTAAAACCATCTCATATACATACACACACACACACACACACACACACACAGCACCAGACAGCCCTACCCCCCTTCACCCTTAATGATAACCCTATCCACAAGCACAGATGTCTGGGGATGGAATCAAGCCTTTCCAACAATTTTAAACATTAATTAAGGCTGTTCAAAGTCCATATCTAATCACTTTTAGCTATGCTTTAGGCAATGGACCAAATGATTCTCAGTTGGGTTTTATAACACAATACTTATGGTGATGACACAGCAATAAAACACATAGTCAGTACTGTGCAAAATTCAGAGACCAGCCTTGAATTATTTTATTCAAAGTCAAAATGGCCAATGAATGGTTCCTTTTTTCTTTGATATGAATTAGGAAATTAGACGTAATGAATATGATCTGCAGTATACTGCCAAAAAATTTCCCATGTCTGACTTCACACGCGTATGAAACTTTCCAGAAGGTTTAGGAGTGTGTTTATGGGAATATTTGATTGTTCTTCCAGAAGCGCATTTGTGAGGTCAGACACTGATGTTGGACGAGAAGGCCTGACCCGCAGTCTCCACTCAAATTTTATCATGTTGAGGTTAGGACTCTGTGCAGGCCAGTCAAGTTCTTCCACATCAAACTCGCTCATCCAGAGCTTTGTGCACTGGTGAGCAGTCATGTTGGAACAAGAAGAGGTTATCCACAAACAATTTCCACAAAGTTGGGAGCATGAAATTGTCCAAAATCTCTTGGTCTGCTGAAGCATTAAGAGTTCCTTTCACTTGAACTAAGGGGCCGAGCCCAAATCCTGAAAAACAACCCTATACTATAATCCCTCCTCCACCAAACTTTACACTTAGCACAATGCAGTCAGACAAGCACCGTTCTCCCGGCAACCACAAAACCCAGATTTGCCCATCAGATTGCCAGATGGAGAAGCGTGAATTAAAACTCCAGAGAACATGTCTATACTGCTCTAGAATCCAGTGGCGGAGTGCTTTACACCACTGCATTCGACTCTTTGCCTTGCGCTTGGATGCAGCTGCTTGGCCATGAAAACCCATTCCATGAAGCTCTCTATATACGCTGTTCTTCTGCTAACCTGAAGGCCACATGAAGTTTGGAGGTCTGTAGAGATTGATGCTGCAAAAAAGTTGGCGACCTCTGCGCACTATACTCCCCAGCATCCACTGACCCGCTCTGTCATTTTACGTGGCTACCACTTCATGGCTGGGTTGCTGTTGTTCCCAGTCGCTTCTACTTTGTTATCATACCACTGACAGTTGACTGTGGAATATTGAGAAGTGAGGGAATTTCACGATCGTACTATCACCGTACCATGCTGGAATTCACTGAGCTCCAGAGAGCGATCTATTCTTTCACAAATGAAGTAGTCTGCATGTCTAGGTGCTTGGTTTTATACACCTGTGGCAATAGAAGTGATCGGAACACCTGAATTAATTGAACCTCTGAGACTTTGGAGGTGTGGAAAAATATCTCTGCAGTTTTTTTGAAGAACTGGAAACAAGTCTTCCTGAAAATTAATGGAAGCTGTAATAATAGCAAAGTGGACCTTTTTGAAGAAATCTTCTATTAAGTTGATGAGACTTTAATGTAATTATCATATCTTTTATACTATTTTCCTGATAATAAGATAAATAGCTGAGGGTGGTCTATGACTTTTGCATAGCACTATATATAAAAGGTCATGTATCAAGAATGTCACAGAGACATTTTCCCAAATTTAAGACAGGAATTATACAGATAGAGTCGGAGAACTTTTTGCATTTATGAGGCTGGAATTAGGTCAGCGTTCTCAGTAAAGCTCTCAAGAGACAGAGCCAGTCACACAGAGAAGAAAACAGAGTTGGGAAAATGAATCTAAACACACACACACACACACACACACACACACACACACTCGCATGCAAATCAGAACCTTTTACTGGCTCACTATCACAAATCTTCAACCACTTTCATTCCACCATCTCTTTTTTATGGTACCAAGACACAAATACATTTACATACATTTACAGTTAACACAGAGTGGATTTTATGCATTAAAGAGACAGTCAATCAAAATTCAATCCAACTCTTTCCCATCACAATCTTTTAATCATAATAAATCTTCATTCTGTTTAAGAATTATGAAACGTATGGAAGGTATTAGTGACAACAACGCCATTAAGTCCTCTGTAAGATGTTATTAACAGATCAACATCTGCTTTACTCTATCATCAATATAAAAGATTGAAGTATTGCAGTGGAAATTGAAATGCTTTGACTTAGTAGAGCGTCAAATAAGTGTATTAAATCGACTACTATTTCAGTGAGTTCATTCATCATGAAGCTATTGACATTTTCAGCATCCATAGAATACTGTGCAACATTCAGAGACCATCCTTTATTTACTTAATTTCCGCAATTAAGTATGAACCATTCATTTTTCCAGAGATAGTTTTGAGAAGATTAGGAAATGTATCAAGCTCTACTCATTATTCTGTAAATCCCTCCCCGGTCAGAAGACCAATCAATACTGAGAGTTTGAAGAGTTTAGACCACAACATCACATCTAACTCATAAGAAACAGATAATACAACCAACTTCTAAGGGTGTGGGGGGAGGAGGTGGCGCTTGGAGTTCACTGACTTTTTCTCAGTACCACATATTACACACTGTATCAGATGAAATTGTATTGCATTGAGATGTACTTTATTGTAATATATAATATTGTCCCATGCTGTATTGTGTTGTACTGCTTTGCTCTGTATTGTATTGTACTATATCGTAATGTATTGTAACTGTATAGCATTGTGCTATATGGCAATATATATAATATCATTCTCCATTATATTGTATTTTACTATATCATACTGTATTGTACTATATCATAGCATTTTGTAGTGACACGCTACTGGACGGAGAGAGACCTGCTCACATGCTGAGCACCTTGGACAGTGCCATGTGTTTGGCTTTGTTGTTGTTTTGTAGGGTAGGGTCAAACGTTGGTGTCTACCATAAGGGAAAATTATGTTGCTGTCTCGGTTGAGTATTACTCCACTGTGCTATTCTAACAACTAAGACATTAGAAATAACTAAAAATGCTAACGTTAATCTTAACAATAAGCACGCTTCAGGTGCTCCTGTTTTTCTTGTATTGAATAAAGGGGTTAGCCTCGACCCTAACATATTGTATTGAATTATGAATCTTGTGAATTGTTGCACTCATTATAGTAACACATGGAAATCTTTATATAGTTGCTGTCCAAAGAAAACAACGATTTTCAATTTGTATCTCCAAAATAGTGACTTTACAGGAGAGAACAAAAACAGTCTTAACCTTTAGTCTAAGTCAATGGAACCAAAGATTATTCCAAGCTATTTTGGAGCATTTTCACTGGGCCATTTATCAAGAAACCCCAACAAATTGTAAACAGCAACTGTTGTGTTTCTATGATATAGAAAAATGAAAATCCTTGTTTTTCTTTGAACAGCGACGGTATTTAAAAACACATACAATCTATCTCTTTGTGCACTGTTCCGAGACCTGCATACCATAATCTATATTAATAATTCTAGCTTTCTAAATGTATTGCAAAAGGGGCACCTTTTTAAAACCTGGAATGATAAATCAGTCCATGGAGCCGGCTCGCTGACATGAGGGGCGGGAGAGGAGGGAAAAAAGTAGAGCAAGACGGAGGCGAGGGAGAAAGACAGGAGTGTTTGGGTATTGGTACTGGCAAAAATGAATTAGAGTGCAGTCACCAACTGTCACCTCGGCCTGTCAGGTCAGGAAATCCTGCTGCATAATTTAAACAGCAGCTGGCTAGAGGCACAGAGAGAGAGCTTCACATGGTAAAAGTGCTCAGTTTAATCTATTCAACATGAAAAGACTAGCTGAAAAGGGAGAGGAGTTTTGCTCACAGCTTGACACATTCAGGGTGTGATTGTTCAGCAGGGACTTGGTGCACTCATAAAATATAGTTTTAACAAATTCACAGAACCTGTTCACCAATGAAATTTTTACACTTAAATATACATTAGCACTGTTGTATTAACACCTCACCTCATTTTCCCCACCCTTTACACTGTATACACAGTTTATGAACTGCCCAAAAGAAATGGTTTAAAATAATTTTCTAACTCATTACAATAAGTTATATTAAATATTAGAAGAGAATTGCAAAATTGTTTCATAATTCAATGAAATGTACACAAAGGTTTTTGAGAGTGGTTTATGTGAAGTGGTTACTTGTGGAGAAATTTCTTAACAGTTTACAGTGGTACATTTTATGTCCTATCCAAAAACACCAGTCTGTAATTTTGATTATAACAACATAGTGGTAATGTTTATTTATAATCCATGAAACGATTTTAAAAAGTATGTTTTGGGCCAAAAGCTTCTTTCAAAACAATCGTAAAGTCACCAGGGACCAGTTAATGTATTCATAACCACTTCATATAATAATTTTCTGCGAGGGAGCTTTGGAAGGCACTTTAATGCTTTGGATGTCTGGTTCTGAAGGCCTATAAAGCACTGAGGGTTCAAGACTGGTTTACATATATTCAATTATTTATGTTTACCAGTCTTGAACCCTCAGTGCTTTCTAGGCCTTCAGAAGAGTCCCAATGCTTTCTGTGAAACAACAAAGATTGAGGTCCAGGTCGTAACAAGATATATATGTATTCATTTTATGCAGTATAATCATTAGCAGTTGTAGCAATGCTGCTATTTCATTTAAAATTTCGGTTGGAAACAAAGTCATTCAATTCTTAAATAGTCCAACAGACAATCCTTTTTAATCTTTGTGGGATCAAGATAGCGCCAAGCTAGCTCTCCCACTGGTTAAGACTTTAGAAGTTACATTTAATACCCAATGTTGATTAACCCGGAATATAATTAGGAACTGACAATGGAATAAACAAATTATGTTTTCTTTTACAGTGGGTGGAACCAAATCCGTAAGAAAAAATATCACTTCTGGAAGTTCTAGATTTGTCACTGAATATGAGTGTTAGTCAAATAAAAACAGCAGTTGATAGCTCTATGTGAAGGCTTTTTACTGACACAGCAACTCTCAACTTTTGAGTAAAGTAAAATATATGTTAAGGTCTGTAACAAAGTTTAAAAACAAATAAAGAATGTCTTTAAGAAGCTTTAAATATCTGTCTTTAATCTAAAATGGCCAAAAAACATTAATGTGAATCGTTGGTAGCTTATCGCTAACATACTACTAGAATGCTGTTGTAGGGCTAGAAGACTTAAACTTAGGTCTAGTTCAATAGACACAGTTTGCCAATAATAACTACATTATTTAATGATAAAACTAGTTTTTCATTTGTCCAAATTTAAAAAAGGGAAAAACAAGACTGCAAAACAAGACCAGGTTCACAACTATAACTTTTCATCAAATTCAAATAATTTGAAAGTATCACCCCATCTACGTACAAATACAAATATGCTACTGAGCAAAAGTTTTGAATAAAATTCTGTTGTTATCACCGTTTGTAGCTGTAACACCTGATAGTTAGTTGCAGGAAAGGAAATGTCTAGGAAATATCCCCACACAGATCAATATTAAACCCGTACAGAAAAGCTGATTTTCAATATCCGGAGCGTTTTGGAAAATCCTCCTGATGTGAAGAGACAGAGCAGCAGACAAGATCTTAAAAGGAAGGTGTGGCTGTTCTAATGGTTTGACTAACAGTCGCAAATTCCCTTTAAATCCAGTCTGCTGGGTAACTGATGGTAGGCTGACGTTGCTCTTGCTCCAGATGAGTGGCAGAAGAGCTTCTGGGGACCCTGCCTTTGATGGAGAACTTATTCATCTCATAGCAGTTTTGGCCTGAAGGTATGTTGTTGTACAACATGATGCAACAAACTGGGACAAAATGACACACACCTGCAGTGGAACGAGGAGACCAGGGCACAGAAAGTGACAGAAACAAGTGTGCGTGCGTGAGAGACAGACAGACAGACACACTCACACTCACACACACTCAGCTGGAAAGGAACTCACGTTGACGATGGCTTCTTTGGTCTGAGCCATGTCTGATATGACTCCGTCTGTAATGATTAGGAGCACGAAGTACTGAGATCCGTCCTCCACTGCTGCTGCGTATCTACACACAGTAACACAGGCATGCATAAAACAAAGCCTTAAAAGCTCAAATTGCTAATGTGTTGGCCTCAGCCATGAAGTATTTAATATATCAGCTCCATAGTAGTTCTTATGGCATGGAAGCATTAATATCTATATTGTGTTAAAGGAGGCCCAGCAAAGTAAGACTTTTACTGTATCTGTGTAACTGTACATATGACAATAAAACTCTAGTTCCAAAGTCATGTGTAATGGTTACTGAATAAAAAGTGCTAAGATTAATAATTAATAATTAAATAATAAGCCTACAGTTTAGGGCTTAATGTAGTAATAACTGACCTGATTTTCTCTTCATGTAATCAGTCAGTTAAAGCATCAAAGTCACCCCACGTTAGCTTCAGGATTGAAGACTGGTCGACATGTTGACTTTACTGCTCAGTGATGAAGCTTTAACCTTGATGTCTTTGTGATTATGACACTAACAACATGGACACTTCAGAGAAGACAGGTGAGGAGCCTGGTGATTTCTGGTGAGTTTTCTATGACCTGTAGAGTTTGGCTTCTACTATCTACAAATCCACCTACCAAGAGTTTTAAAGATCAGATATTAAACATCGTTATCTCTTGTTTTCTGAAAACAAAGCCATGTGTGGTTGGAAAGAGGGCTTAACACCCTATAATCATGTGAAGCTCGCGTTCATTTTTATTTTTGCCGAGTTACTGGGTTCTAAATTCTAAATTAGCCTAAGCTGCCTAAGGTGAGGGATACAAATTTACTACATACCGGGGTCTATATTTCCGGTTCCCTGAAGGAAAGCCATGTAAGCTACTTGTTGGAAAGGGCATGTATTAAGTGTGTCCACTCTTGAGCTTCCAGCTTCCATTCATTTCGGGAAACAACATCTTTAGTCTTAGAAATTAGTTGCATTTTCTGCTTCTTATAATCCAAGTTATGATCCAAACACATTCAGTGATGCTGAAGACTTGACCATTGTGTTGCTAGCGTGTTGAACACCACCATTTTCTTTGTGCGATTATCCAATAATCTTGTCAATTTTATACATATTTTTCTTTTTGTCCATTTTCTCCGTATAAGTTTCTTGACAGCTACACATCTTTTCAGGCCTTTAGTGTTCCAGTGTTCTACGGTAACTAGGAGCCCCATTTGCTCTATAATTTAACTTAATGGACACTTGAAGCCCGAATATTTTCTGCTCATTTGCCAATCATAAAATATGACAGTATGTCACACAAAGTCAAACATAACATTAGTAAGTCTATTTGAAATTACTTAACAACTCAAGGCAAGTTTAAGGGAAGTCAGGATTTTGCACAAAGCTATAGGTCTATAACTTTTATTGCTTGTTATCTTCATTTGTTTTAAAGCTCCAGAGCAAAGCCCAAGAAGAACTCTGGACATCAGTCATATCTGGTCCAGAACATTTAGGGTAAATTGTGATTTTTCACGAAACTTTGACTTAAAACTACCAAACAAACTATTAAACCCGGTCATTTCCAAAGCAGGGCTCAATTGTATGCATTTTTTTTATTCCTGGTCTGTGAATCTTCACTTTCATCACCACCACAATTCTCAAAATCGCTTTGTGATGCAAATCAGTTCACACACGTAATGAAGTGACACAAGATCACACTGCAGATTGAAACCCTCTGACGTGCGCAAGCTGTTGCAGTGACTCTTTGGGTAATGTTAAATCAAGCAGTCAGACTTGACATGCACGCCATCATTTGCTCCTTGAATCTGAAGATGGAATGATGAGAGAGTGACTCGGGGAAGTGGCAGCTCCTATCATTAGTATAAGACAAAGACCTTCAGATAAATGGACAGTGGGCTAAATCAGGTCCCATGGGGTCGTATCTCGCGTGCCTTGTCAAGGTCTGGCATGTAACAATGACACAGTTAATTAAAAGCTTGAGAAGAGGGTCACTATGCTAGTTCGTCTCAGTTTGCTGGAAAAAGCTTTCATTCTTCATTAGTGGCCAGCACACAACGTATGTCAGCCTTCACTGACACCTTAGTCTCCCCTTCATTTGTACTCTGTGTACAAACGCAGCTATTAATCACTGTTATTATTCTGTAATTATTTTACTGATTCAGTCAATGAGAATATTTGCATGCGGCAGAAATGAAATACGCAGTAAAATGAGTTTATACAGGTTTTGACAGCATTTAATTAATCACTGCATACTTTTTAAGTGATTGGCAAAAAAATCCAGATGCAGTAAATTAGCCCAGACATGCTTGGTATTTTGTTTTTTTCAAATAAAACAGGTCCAACTACAGAGCAATGATAAAAACAGTAGTAACATCTACCTTGAAGCACATCATATGTCTTTACTTTTGTTCATTTTATCTACATAAACACAGTTTAGGAATAACATAGTCATACCAGTTTGGAAATCTAACATGGTGTGTTGGTTTATTTAATTTACACAATGTTAAAAGTCCTGTAACATGTTAACTACATTAGTTTTATAGCCCAAGTCAAACTACAGAAACAACTGAGAGATTAAATTAGGAGATACTTGTGTAAATCCTTTTACCAGTACAACACTCATATTGATGAAACAATGGTGAGAGTATGTACTTTGGAATCTAAAAGAATCTAAAAAACTAAAAGTACAAACATAAAAAATGAGCATGATATGTCCAATTTAAAAAGAAGGCTCCTCAAAGTAATGGTCCTATTAGGAACCATGAACACTCAGTGGGACACCTGCATGCTTAGATGGTCCACTGCATGGTAAAGTGGTTCCTCAGATTGATGGAGAATGTGCTGCATATGGTTCTTGGTTCTACTATTGTTAGGATGCCAAGCTTGCAACAGTAGAGGAACTCTTTTTGGAGCTATATACAACCATAGATCTCACTTTATATTGAGCTTTACTAACAAGTGTAAATAACAATGGGTGCAACAACTAATAGTGTATTATTTGTTCAGCTGCATTACATAATTACAACGTATGTACATGCACATGTCTTTGTACTTAAATTTTAATTACACAAGTATATATTCATACAGCATATATAACAGCACATATTTTTTATTTAATTACATCAGTGTAAAGGATGAACCCCTGTATATTCAAGAAAGCTTACTGAGCAATTTCATTTGGAAATAATTAATTTGGAAATAAATCATTTTACGAGTACAATACTCATATTGATGAAATGACAGTGACTGTATGTATTTTGGAATCTAAAAAAAAATCTAATGGAATCTAAAATAATTATTCATGTAATTACACATGTGTATTAATACAGCATACATAACAGCATATATTCTCTTATATAATTACCCCAATGCAAACCCCAGTATACTCAAATATTATTAATTATTATTATTTATTTATTATTACTATTATTATTACCTACATTTTTAAATATCTCCAATAACTCCAAGATCCACATGTGTAACTACATAAGCTGCTCTACTGCAATCCACTTGTAACAGTGACTACATCATTAGTAGTTACAAGCATACAAACAGTTCTTTGAGAGTTCATAGCTCTATGTAGAACCAATTTCCTTGCTAAAGGACATTTGGAGAGCCATACTTTTTAAAGACTGTGGTAGAAAACATTGAAAGACGATCAGCTGTATACTGTATTATACTAATGATAGTAATAATATACTAATGTTGAATGTGTTTTAACTCACCTCGCCACATGATTGACGACGGGAGCGAAGTTGGTCGGTCCATAGAGCTGAACCGTCTTAAGGCTCTGGTGATATGCTTCTAGAATGCCTTCCATGCCGTTGCAGTATGGATTATCTACATTACCATTCTTAAACCAAAAGCAAGAGAATAAACCATTAGCTTTCTATTAGTTAAATAAAAAGGCCAGTAATGTAACTTGTAAGGAGTTTGACTGGACAATTTGAAAGAATAAAGCAACAATCAATAATAATAACACATTACATGAGCAGGTATATTAGCAGGTTTTGTTATGACGTTCACATGAGGACATGTAGTTTTATACTGGATTAACACATCACACATTTATTCAGTAATTACTGCAATTACAGTAACTCAGATTAATTATATCATTAATAAGGCATAAAACAAAATCTCAGCAATCTACACTAGTAGGGAATGTGATGTAGCAGATGTGAACATATGGAAAAGTTCAGTGGACCTATACTGTCAACACTTTGCACACTGTATAGTTTTTAAATAAGTGATTTTAAAGGAGTTGAAGCCCTCCATCAGTTGTATAATATGGAAATGAGTTGACACATTGTGGACCTCATTAGTGGATTTATGCTGATGCTCCACAATATTAACAGAGGAGAGAAAATGGGGGAACGAGGGAGAGAGGGGAGCGAGGGAGATGGAAAGGACTAATTGAGAGTGTTCAGGTTCTGATGAGCTGAGGTTTTAGTTCACACATATCATGAATACTGAAATGAACATAATGAGCAAGTTAATGGAGCTTCAGAGAGTCTTATTTACACATTAAAGATAAACACTTATATGGAAGCTCAGAATAAGGAATGCATACACTGTCCATGTAAAGTTTGGAGACTTCTTTTGAAATAAAATTTTTATCACGGTTCATTTCAGAAATAAAGAAAATGTGTGCAGTTATTCACTAATATCATGTTATAACATTGTATTGTATCATAATATCATATCCAGTTTTGTTTTGGGATGTAATAGAAAACAATTATTGGGAATACACAATACAGAAAGTATGCATCTATATTCAATCCAAGTTACAATCTGTAAGGGTAGTATACTCTTAGACTGCTTACCCACTAAATTAAAAAACAGCCTGTATTTTAGCATGTTTTTTTCTCAATTTGAACAAAAAATCTTATGTAGAACAGCTTTAAAACCACATAATCTTAGTTTATCTTTAGGCCCAATGATGGATTAGACAGCTGAAAGATTTGAGTGCTCACAACAAGGTAATAAAACACAACAAGGTTATAAAATGTCTGGAGTACACTTAAAAAAAGGTGCCAAAGTGTTTTTTGAAGCAATTCTGTAGAAGAATCAAATGAAATCCTCAAATAAACCAATACTGTGTTTGCCTTTATTTGAGTAAAGTCTTTTAAATTCTTATCCTAAATAAACAAGTATACTTTGAAGGAAAAAGCAAAAAAAAAATAATTTCACTTGATGAACATTAAAACAAACTCCCATTAGAATACAATACTTTCAGATAATTAAAAAAACATATGCGTTCATCTCAGGGAGATGACTAATGCTGGGACCCAAGTTGAAAAAGATGACTTGTTTGTTTTTCATTAAAAAAGCAAGAAATGACTTTGTGATATTAAGTGTTTGAGTACACTGTAAAAGAGTGTGGGTTTTAACTTTTCATACACTTACATGCTCATTTGTTGATTATTAATAATGGGGTAATGAGAATTACGGTGAAAATACACAAAACACGGCTCAAACCTTTCGCTCTACCAAATAATCCATGTATCCAAGGATTCAAATATTATTCATGATGTTTATGATATATATGCACATGTTTTCAGGCATGAGAATGACCCGTATATTATATATAGGGTGTCGCCCAACTGAGTCTGATGTGTAGAAAGCTCAAAATTCTCCATGCACTGTACAGCATGTCACATGAGTCAACATTAGCCGTGTCTCTAAAGCCTCCGTTCACAACATCTCACACGCACGATTTCTTCTCCCAGCTCTGAGCAAAACTAATATTTAGGGATTTCAAGCTAATTGCACACTTAACAGAGAACAAACAGCTTTCTTTCGCTGACTGTAAAACTGAGGCAGAAGAGTTTAAAGACTGTGCAGTTGTTACCAGGGGGAACTCGTGGGACACCCTGCCATCGGGGGGCAGTTTGGCTCCGAATCCCAGCGCAGGGAACATCTTATCACTGTCATAGTCCTGAATGATCTCCCCAACAGCCTTCAGCGCCATGGCATAGGCATTCATCTGATACGGGTTCATATAGTGCAGGGATGTGGACTGAGATGGGTTCCCTGAGTGCCAAAGCAGAAAGAAGATTGATAAAAAAAAATGTGGTTAACTGAATAGAGGAGGAGAAAACACTTAAGTGAAAACTGTCTCTTCGTCCCACCTTAAAGAAGTAGTTTAACCAAATATGCCAATGATCAACTACTATTAATCACCTATTGGTTTACCTTTATTGGTATGGTTATAATTGCTAACTATTTATTTTATTCAATGTTAGCAACACTAGAATCAAGTACCCCTTTAACTGCCTGTCTAAAAACATCTAAAAGAAGTTTTCAAAGTTAGAGATTACAGGTTTTAGAATAACAGAAACTGTAGAATCCATTGAGATTCAAAGTGAGCGCGGGGGGTGCCAGCAGTTCTTATCCAGAGTGAAAAGCTTTGTGTATTGCTTAAACCAAATGAAAATGCTTAACAAACAAAGCCTCTGAGACACAAAGGCATGAGTTATTATCTTTTTTAATAAGGCACATAATCCCAAGTGAAAACCTGATATATAGTGCCATGAAAAACTATTTTCTCCCTCCTGAGTTCTGCTGTTTTTGCATATTTATCACACTAAATGGCTTCAGATCCTCATATGAAAAGTGATATAGGACAAAGAGAACTTAGTGAAATAAAAAGTGTTGCGATATGCACCCTACTGTGCAAAAGTCTTCTTGGATTTCTCCTGGACGCCCTAAAAATTGCATTAACTTCTTCACTTCCTTGACCAGCAGTCTTGATTTAGCTTAATGAAGCACTGAATTGAATTGAATTAGCAACTAGTGTTTTGCACATAGCCAAATTTGACCTCTGCATGTAAACCATCCATGCAGTGAAACACCCACATATACACACACCGGTGAACATACACACTAGGGGGCAGTGAGCACTACTTACCGTATTAATATTGTTTGAATGAAAGTAAATAAAGTGTTTGCAAATGTCTAAAATTTTGCACAGTCCTGTATCACCTGTGCAAAGAAGTAATTACCGCCCTAAACTTAATAAGGTTCTTCTGCCTTTAGCAGCCACAGCTGCAACCAAGTGCTTCCTAAAACTAGAAATATTGCTGTGCAGAAAACCCACTGTCCTTTGCAGAACTGCTATAATTCAGCCACACTAGAGGGCTTTCAAGCATGAACTGTCCAATCAAGCTCCTGCCATAGTATCTTAGGGGCTTACAAGTCAGGACTTTGACTAGACCACCATAAAACCTGCATTTAGTTTCTCTTGAGCTATTCAGGGGTGAACTTGCATTTGTTTTTCAGATTTGTTTGTCTCGCTGCATGAGCCAATTGTGCTTAAGTTACAGATCATGCAGACTGTTATTGGACAGAATTTTCACATAAAGAGCAGAACTCATTGTTCTCTCAGTTATGGCAAGTCACCAGACAGTATGGTCTGAACTAAGCATAGTTTTAAGCTTTATTGTTGTTTTATGGGTCTTGCCAAGTCTTTTGAACATTATTTTGAGTCACTTTTGGAGGACAGGGGTCCCACTGCTCTACAAGAATGTCATACAGTTGAACGTAGTGGTAATAGTATACCACACTTACAAGTGAAAAATGCTGTTTGAGTGTTTGTACATACTTCTAAAGGGACAAATCAAATGTGAAACGAGTCTGTTGCTTCTGGCTAGCAGTGGTTTTCGCCTCTCCAATGGGTAACCATGTTTGCCCAGTTTTTTTCTAATGGCGGAACCAGGCGAGCGAGCAGCGTTCATTTGGGTACTTTTATGACGACTGCCGTCATCACTGTGCTCTTGGAGGAATTTTAGTAGACTGGCCACTTCTAGGAAGATTCATCGCTGTTCCAAGCTTTGTCCATTGAGATAATTGCTCCCACTGTGGTTTGCTGAAGGCCCAGAGCCTTAGAAATGGCTTTGTAACCCTTTCTGCTACTTCTAATAACTATCTTTTTCATCTCTTCCAGAGTTTCTTTTGATCACAGAATAGCGGGCTGCTTGTTGAGACTTTATAGCCTACTTCTCATTACTGGGAAGTTTCTGCTTAACCTCTAGAACCCTAATCCCATGCTTTGTAGGCAGTTTGCATGACTCTAACTCTCAGGAGAGGGTTAACAGAGAGAAATGCTATCTGTGTTTTGTGTACACAATATAAAGATAGGAGTTCTGTATGTGAACCCTCTCCTGAGAGTTACTGCCATGCAAACTGCCTACAAAGCGCAGGCTTAGGGTTCTGAGAGATGAGCGTTGTTTCAATTTAACAGGGCTATAATGAGCCAATCAAATTTGGTTAATTGGTTGATTAAATAAGGGTCAGTGACCTTTTTTCACACAGGGTCAGTTGGGGTTGGATAACTTTTCCCTTAATAAATGAAATGATGTTCACTTAGGCTGTCCTTGTGCTATATAAACAGAATTAAGTATGGCTAATTTGAGTAAGGTGATATATATTTTTCTTTCAATGGAGAATCTCGACTTGTATTCTGTAGGATTAGGCTTAATCCCTGTTTGGGAAACCTGACGCATGGTGTTTAGTGGCCTAAATAGTCTAAACAGCATCTCTAATTTAGCATTCATCTCTATGAAATGCATTCAGCTTAACTAGCCACCTTAAAGCGCAGTCTGTAAGCAACCAAAGGCAGTTTGTAAATAAACATGAACAGAATTGGGTTTGCACAATTGGTGGCCATTTGTTTTGGCATCTACAGAAAGCCTTTACTCACTGCTGAAAATGCTTTACTGGTTGCATATATGCAAATCTAGGAGGAGGTAAATAAGAAAATAGCCGAAAAACACTGAAGAAATCCTCACCGTTAGAAGCTGTGAAATCAATGGCCACGGTGAAATGGATCTGAGTGCTGGAAAACAGAGACAGACAAGGATAGAAAGAGGGGAGAGAGAGGGGAGAGGAGAAATGAGAGGAAATGAGAGAAAAGTCACAGATTTCAAATCGAGCACTGCTTGGAAGGGCAAAAAACAATGACGAGGAGAGATAGCATGGAGCTCATACAGTCCAATTCATCTCCAAGCATAAACTCTCCATTTCTCCAGCCATTGCCTCAGCACACAAACCATCTGTCTGAACAGCACGCACAATCAACGGCTCCCTGCGGGTGTGTATTGTGCTACTCTTTGCTCACCCATACGCTCCCCCCAACACTGTCCCGACAACCCTTCAGAAGAAGCTGTGGAGAGAAGGTGCTCTATTGCGACGATCAGTCACTTTTATCATTTTCATCATTTTTATTTATATAGCACCTTTCCATGTTCAAGAGTGCTTTACAACCAGAGAGCATCAAACAGGAAGCAGTTCAAGACTAGACAGTCAATGCTATATGCCACTTACTGCAACACATTTAACCCAGAGCAGCTGCAGTTACTGCCACTCGAAAGAAGCATGATGTACTTCAATACTATCTATTCCTCACTTACAGCACAAGGAAACAAGTGGAAAAAAAAGAACAGTTGCAAGACAAGATTCTAAAAAATTAATCAATACTTCATAGTGTCCCTAAAGAGATACTTTACTATTATTTTAATTAGATGAAACGCTTGAGTTGAAGAAAGGAAAAAAACACCAAAAGGCCATTAGTTATTTTGACATTGAAAGCAGATTTAAACCTATTGGTCCAGAATATAAATCACATGCAACTTTAATTGGTTGAAAAAACTATTAATTAATTATGTAATTACATATGCATTGCTAAATAATAATTATTAGAGTCAAAGTTTGCATGCCACTAATGTGCTAAAATATTTTTTAATAAGTTTTTCTAATGCTGTTCATGCGTTTCATTTAGGTTGGTGCTAGAGGTCAGCAGACTACACTGGACAGAGCTCATGGGAGAACTATGGATACGCCTATAAGCAGCAAAGTTAAAAGAAATAAAAGCAACAGCAAAGTGGTTTTCTCAAAATAAGATGTAACACTGTGGTATGAAAGTGAGGGGCTGCAACTGAGTTCGATCTCGCAGTTACTGTTCCTCTCACTGGAAGGTGATGAAAAAATTGGTACCAATATAACCAGTATCATAACAAGAACTTTAGACTTTAAACTTAAAATGTTTCTTAAAAAGGGAAGATTTTCTTCTAAAAAAACCCCAATAAAAACAGTGTAAATGTTTTTTGAGGATTAAACAAATGTATAATATTGCTTTTGATAATCCAACCTATTTATTTTGCATTGCATTGTAATTGTTAAATAAGATCAGTGAAACTGCTATTATTGTAACCTATTTAAATGTACTTACATAAGTATTTAATTTATAACATATTAATTAATGCATGTATTGTGTGCAAACCAACATACTTCATGCAAGAAAGTAAATGCAGACACTTTGATCTTCGATGCTGACACAGTTTCGTGCATTGCTGCCCTCAAAAAGCTGTGATCTCAGGCTGGTGGGTGTGGGGCTATAATGGCAGCCAGTCCTGGTCAACCTGTCTTGTACTGCCACTGTGCTTTCTCAATTGGCAAGGCAGACGAATAGTAGAAATGGTTCACACTTACATAAACATAAATGATGCATTATTACCTTTTCTGTTGTGGCTGTTGGAATAGCGGCAGATGCTGCTCTGATTTGTCCCCCCTTGAGTGTTTTAATCGCATGGTGAATTTGTACAGAAGCGCAGCACATGTTGATCGGGCAATGTCATTTACCTTCACATACTTGTGTTCAGTGTGTTTCTGGCCGCGCTTTAAACTGGAGGTGATTTCATAGACACTAGGACGTGTAAGCTAGTTTTTGAAAAAATCCAACTGAAAGTCCCACACCCTGCCTCCAAAGTCAATCCTCCAAGTACAACAGCTAGTTAGGTACATCACCTACTTGTAAACGGTTCTGTTCAAAGCCAATATAGACTAACGTAAGATAAATACTGTAACAGGGACGAATCACAGGGCTTTATTTCCAAACTCGCCAAAGAACACAGCACATTCAAATACACTCACTGGGTTTCACACTTAACAAACTGGTTAGCCTAGCTGGCTGGACTGAAAATACAGCCTCCTCTCATTCAAAACTAAATTCCTCATATCTCTGAGAAAACCCACCTGTATTCAGGCTCGTTAAGATAACTCCATGTAAACAGGAACTTATTACAGCTGGACATAAACATTTGATTTCTTCAGACTGAACTACTTAGCAGCATAGCATCCGACAAACACTTGCTCAAAACTACAATGCAGATACACACACTCACACACACACACACACACACACACACACACACACACAGAATACATACAAAATAAACTTCGCTAACATTAGCACTGGAATACATAATGTAGCTACATCAATAGTGAGCTACATAACTCAGGAAAATAACAAATTCCCCCATCAACTCCACAACCTTTCAGATCTTGGCTCAACCCCCTCAGGTTTTGCCATCTTTTGAAATCCATGTTCACAATGGTTTGTTTAAAGCCTTTTCTGTTTTCTCTTTTCCGTTTTTCTTCCATTCTTTAGCTGTGTAGGTACTTATGCAATTTTCTCTGCCATTTATGGGAACTTAGCTTACTACCTTTCAGCTTTCAGAACTCAACATATGCTCAAATGAGAACACATGGAGGTTGTACACATGACGCAGGTCATGAGGCAGTGCAGGTGGGCCGTCCCTTCCACAAATAAGATGGCTTTTAACTATCAGAGCATTTACTGGTTGCCAGTGGGATGTATTTTCAGTATTTTAATAAATATAATAAAAAAATCATATAATACATACAAAAAAACGAGAGTAAATCTGCCTTTAATGAACAGTAAGACAGCAACTGATATGCACAGTCTAAACAGTATATTTGAAGAGGATGACTGAAAATATGTAGGAGATAAAGAAGTTTTACCAGCCTAAACCTTTCTTCAAGCCCTCGACAGTTCCCAAATCAGCCTGCAAAGGGCAATTTGTGGTAACACCTGCAAAATCGCCCTCTTTGTTTCCCCCCCCAACAGAGCGCCAGTCTCAGGGCAGCAGGAGCTTCAGCCTAGAAGCTGATTGCAGCTGCTTGTCCAACAGAGAGCCCGCATGGATCATGGTTTATTCCATTCACCTGCCTCAGCCGGCTCTGCCCACGGTCTCCGCTAACCAGCCATTACAGATTTATGAGGATGTCGGCGCTTACTGCGAATGCACACCACTGACAGCTGTCCAGAGACACGGCGTAAAAGCTGTCAGTTCAAGCCAGCAGGGATTAGAACTGAAAACATACTGTGCGTATCTCTAAAACACAGCGGTGTCTAGTTGCTACTGTGCAATGTTTTTTACACCGAATGCTTTGCTTAGTCTTGAGAAAAAGTGTGTCCAAAAAAAGCTATTTATTTCTGCCTTTTGGCGGAACATTTGGTTCAAGACTTCTCCCCAAGTCATGAATGTGGTTTGCACATTATTCAAGGAAGCTCAATGCAGTGTTTGTGAGAGCAGAGAGTTCTGTGAGGGAACTTAAGGCATGCCGAATCACTGGGTCCAGAGCTTGCAGTTCCAGTGAGAGACCAACAGAATATGACAGCAGATGTGAAGTCTCTGCAAAGCCAACCATATCTATCCTGTAAAACTGATAATTCTGTAATATTCAGGAGGTACTGTACTTTACTCAAGCATTCTTGAGACTAAATACTTTAACTCAATTACATTTCCAGAGAAATCTCTCTCTCTCTCTCTCTCTCTCTCTCTCTCACTGTATATATATATATATATATATATATATATATATATATATATATATATATATATATATATATATATATATATATATTATATACTTTTTTGCATTTTCCTGTCCAGGAGATTTTTACTTTTGACCATGCAGGTCCTTCTTAAATTCCTATTACTGCAAAATAAAAGTGCCTTTATCTGCTAATTAATTTTCGTGAGAGTCGTAAAGCGTTAAGATGAGGCCGAGTCACTAGTCTGGGTAATGTGGTGCGATCAGCTAATATCTAGGTATAAGCTTGTAGATTTGCTCTTGACATTGGTGAAGAGCAAACACACACCAATTGCCAGGTTTTTGTTGTTGTTGTTGTTGTTTTTTGACAGTTGGTAGTGTGTTGTGTGGTTAATTCCCAAACCATATTATTCATAGCTACATTGCTGCCCTCCTTACTCGCTTCTGACACCTATGTGTCACCCACGCTGGAGTCATGCACAGTGAGTCTCTCATATGACTGCAAAGTTTTTTCTACCAGTTTTGGTGCTGCTAACAACCAAGCGTAGCTACAGAATCACATGACAGCAGGGAAGGACACAGCCAATCACACTATCCACATGTGTTACTGACTTAACCCTTACTGTTACTGATTTAACCCTTTCTGCACCTCTAGGTTAATCAGACGTTGACAGACTGTTTTTTTTTGGAGGGGATCAAATTATTGATGGTGACAATTCAATAATCGCTGGATATTGATAGGGACTTGTCACTTCCCTCCATGCTAATTCTATGCCCTTGTCTAGGTTACTTAAACAAATAAACATGTAAATAAGGTCAAAATTCTAGTCAAAATGACTCTGACCTGCGTCTTATCAGTGCCAGAAAAAAGCAGGAAACATATGTTGATCAGAAAACTACAAAAAACCCCTCAACAACTAAATACAGTTTCACACAATGTACTAAATTTCACACACTTATTCCTCATCTCAGATGACTAGTTTTGAAGTACTTGAGGAAATATTCTTTCTATTTATTCTATTATTCTATTTATTCTGTCTATTTATTTTTCTCCGTAACAGCTTATTGACAGCTACTCATCCTTAACAGGATGTGGATTGTTTCAGATCTGAAGCAAGAGTGCAGCTTGGTTTTCTCCTCTCTCTCAAAGATGAAAGCTTTAAGTGCTGTTCATCTGATGAGGTCTTAAACCGTTGATAGGCTTAACCTCTCTCTTTTAAAATACCGGGATTAGAAACATTTTTAACTTATCGTTAATGTCGTTACTCGCCTGTTTCAGCTGGAGTTACATTTTGCCTTCAAGTAGAAAAATGATATTGTGTCATTCCTGCCTAAAATGCATTGAATTAAGGGTTTTCATACCCAACACGCCACCCCCACCCCTTCCTCAAAAAATAATATTTACACAATTTAACACTGTGTAAAACTTGCCTAATCATTCTGGCACTATTTAAAAATTACAGATGAATGTTTAGGCAAAATTCAGGTTGCAAGATGGTTTCTACATAACTACGTAATTCTTTGCATGAAAGAAGGAACATTTTCTGCCTTTTTATTGCTAAAGCCGTAAGTTGTTTCTACCAGAACAACTATGGTGGGTCTGGGGGGTGTTTTGCCTCCTCCAGAAAGCAAAGCCACCAGAAAATGATGTCAAAAGCGCAACAGTGATAAGTATTGCTCACTTATCTTCATTCCTAGTGCTCTGACTGTTCCGAGGTTTTTCGATTATTGCTGATTTCTCTGTGGAGAAACTCCAGGCCTGCACATTAATCTGTGTTAGAGTGGACATGTCTTATACTGCAGGCTCGGGCTGAAATGAGAAGTTGCCAGCAGTGAAAAATATTACAATGAGATTTATTTCAACGCTCATATTTATGAATGTCACACAGTGTATAAGCTCCATATCTGATTTAGAGGGAAGCTGCAAGAATACAATGCTGAGAATTGTAAAACGTGTGGTGTTCATAGTGAATTTGAATGTATAGGAATAGTGGTATAAAATATGACCACCGCTGACTATTACAGTTCACTTTTTGGTGAATACAGTATAAAAATGACCTCAGCTGACTGTTAGTCATCAATCTTCCCACTGATATATGATGTATCTTACACACATACACACAGTCCTTAGAGGATTTTGTTGAATGCTCAAGGTCTACAAACACTACTTTGCTCTGCTCAAGCCATTCACTTGGTTTGTTTGCAATAGGTTACGTTATGAATACAGATCATGCCGGGGTTTTTTTTCTTTCTCTCAGTGATAAATTGCATAAGACGTCTTGCTCAGTTCTCATAATATGTTTTAGGTCCAAAGCAGAGGGGAACCCTCATGGTCTTCTAGGCCTTATGATTTCTGTAAAAAAACATATGGGTAGCCTATTTACATTTAATATAAGCATCATGACTTTGCAACTACTGTTTGTTTACTCTTATTTTATTGTGAAGGTGTGGTTAGAAAAACTAACGGGTAAAAACTGTCAAATCAGAATTTTTTATCTAGGTAGATTTAGCCAAGCAAGCTCTCCTATTGGTTAGGACTTAGGAGCTGAACTGAAAGTCTAATGTTTCTGATTGACCACTAATATAAGTAGGAACTGATAATGGAATCAACCAGTTGCACTTTGATTTACAAAGCATCACGCTAGTCCAGAACTATTTTAAGGCCTGCCAGTTTGTGACCCTTGTTTCCAAGTTTTAAGTGTTAAGTTTCAAGTTTATTTGTCATTTACGCATCATGTCAGGACATAACATGTGTTGAAATGCTTTGGGTGAAGCTCTACAGCAGGGCAGCATTATATATGCAAAAACATACAATAAATAGACAGTAATGAAGTAAAAATAAGCTGGAATATATACATATAGGTATAACTTAAAGATATATACATAACATATACAGGAGGTTTATTGATCCGATTGGTCAGAAATAAAAAACAGCAGGGGATTTCCAGCAGTATTCAGGGATCTCTGTAAAACTGCTAAATACAGGGTAACATATATATGTTATGATGTGTTGCAGCAACCCACTACTCACTCATGCTACCTCTGAGGAGCTTCGGGGCCATGGCATGCGAGCACCCATGGCAGACACTCATGGTAGGGGCATGCCTTCTTAAAAAGGGACTATATACGTTGGTTATTATTGTTAATTTTACTGTTTGTTAGTTTAAATGTAGGTGTAGGAGTGTTTTGTGTTGAGGGTTGCTCATAATGAGAGTGAGTGCTGTGGCTAGTGGTAACCTACCTTGTGAATTCAGGGCTGTGTATATACCATTCGGTGGGCAATGCTAATTAAGAGCACCTGCGGCAGAATCATGGCCTCACCCATGACTTACTATATGCCAATGCAACACTTTGTTACTATGACTTGCTCACCGGGGGGTTTGTCTACAATTTTTTTGACTTCCTTCAATGTTTTTATTTTCTTCTAATGCTTATTTATGCACTATTGAACTTTTCTTATCACTAAATTCCTGTAAAGCTGCTTTGTGACGACATCAGTTGTTAAAAGCGCTATACAAATACATATGATTTGATTTGATCTGCTGTTATCATCTTAACACATAAAACCTTCACAAAACCTACACGAACCTTCATAGGCCCGTATTTAATCTGGAATGGCCAAAAACTGTTCATGTTAGCTAAGCTGTTAGAAACCCACAGGGCTGTGGGCAGAAATTTGCATTAGTTTTGACATGTTACAGCCTGAAATGGAGGGCTAGCTGTAATAGTGAAGGTTCACCACTGGTCCAAAATAAACACACTGAGGTTTAATGCAGAGAAGAAGCCCAGCCTTCAACAAGCCAGTCCTCCAGGTCACTTCTTTTCAAAAACGCAATTAAACATTCAACGAGCACGCTGAGAAATTTGACATTAACCTTTATGATGAAGGTGCACATCGAGTTACAGCCTTAATGGATTGCAATGAGAATTCTCCCTGAAGTATCTGGATGTCATTTAGGCCTTTTAGGAAGCACAGATACCACTTACGACGAGCTGAGTTGCTGAAACTTGCTGTGGATAGAAGTCTTTCAGTATTTTCAGCACCAGCACCAAAGGTCAAGAGCTGATGGCGGGAAATGAAAACGGTGGACACTCTACAGGAAAAGGTTAAAATCGGGAGGTGTTTAAATGCTGTGCATGAGGGACAGCAGTCCGCTGTGGATCGTTGAGATCGAAAGGTCAGCCACGTCCTTCACTGTTAAAAATCTCTCTGTGTCACTACCTCGCTCAATCTCATATGTCTTACATTTCTTATACACTCCTACACCTGAGGCCATATTATATATTAATATGTTAATCATTGCTGTCATATTGGCTTTCTCAAATATTGATATCTCAGGAGGCAAATGATGACCATGAACGGAACAGAGTCTAGGGACGGTGACTACTTAAATGTCAGATGTATTCAACAAAATTTGATTATTTTTTTCCCATGACAACAATAGTTCTGTTTGCTTCTACCTGAGCATACTTCTACATTAACATTTATTATAGTTACTGAATCCTTTTAAATCCTGAGTGCCACTATGTTACATTGGTGACAGCATCAGTTCTGCTTTATGATACACTACATTTATATATATATATATATATAATTTATTAATACATTTCAACTACAACAGCAAGCAATGTGAATAATGTTAGCTAGGCTGTGGGTTCCAAACTGTCACTAGAATCATTGCTGCAATGGCAACCAACGTTCTGTGAAACAGCAAATCTAAGTAATACAGTATAAAAGCATGCAGAACCTTCTAATCCCTTCTCAAGCCATTCAATTCTTGATGAAGATGAAGTCAGCATCTTTCGTGTCAGCTTATATTCGCATTTCTCTGTTTCACCCTAAGAACTGAGCCTGCAGCAGTTATATGCTTAGTCTATGTGTTCAGCTTCTTGTTTGAAAAAATTGAACAAAAAGCTGGCGAACAGGAAGCCAACTTTCAAACATCTCACTGATGCTAATGTGGCCTTTGAACTTCTCAATCTTTGTTTTTCAGATCTTTGGCTGTTTCTCAGTCATCTGTTCTATTTGACAATGCATGAAGCCACCCCTAAGCTGTCCTGTGCACAAGCCTGAACGTTCCCTGTTATTGACTGGCTGGAGGAGTTCGACCCAAACCCATTTCCCATTTCCAGAGCCAGGGCTGTGTGCAAAACCCCAGATTTGTTTCCCAGGGCACATACAAAACAGACAGCCAGCAGACTGTGAAGACATTGGATTAACACTGCTTACTGCACCTTTAAATAGCCTGTTGATTTTGTCATTCTAGTCATTTTGTAAACAATTTTACTTTCACAGAAATCAAAGTTAGTACAGGTTTAGGCTACTCTACCCACCTTTGCCTCTAGGTTATAGACTCACCCAATTACTCTTTACTTTGTATTAGTTTGGCTTCCATTGTTTTCCACACTCAGGTAAGAGATTTAGATGCTGTAGATAAGAATGTTATCTAAATAAACTAGTGTGAATGTAAATATTATTAAAAGATTGCAATATCAATCTCTCAATGTTATTCAGCCCTGGCTACACCCTTAGTTCCAGACGGACTGATGCAGTGAGAGAAGAATTCGGTCACTGGCTGATGTAGGACAAAGGAAGACCCGGAGGCGTGGGCCATAAACCAGGGCAGTCACCAATCAATAGGAAAACACATGTGGCGCTGAGATAGCACAACCATTAGAGCACTTGAGGGCTTTTTTCAACTACAGTAATGTGAAGCCAGTTATCATCTGGGAAACGACTTGATAATATAGACATCATCAATGTCCAAAGAAAAAATAGCATCTCTTAAATGATAAGCGAGACTGAAGAGAAAGCATAAGTTAATGTAAAGATATTTTATTCCAAGCAATTTTGGAACATTTCTGTTGGTGTAATCAACATTACATTTTCACACAATGTTAAGAGCATCTGCCATGTAGTAGCAGTAGGATTAGAAATAGTAATATAGTACATTTTTAAAAAATACAGATCTATACTTTACTTTGAACAATATGTGACTTATTCTTTTCTTTTTTAATTCCTATTCATATTCTTTTGTTTTATTGTTTAGTAACAATTTATAGAGTACTATAAAAACTTTGCTTTTAAGTCAAATGAATAGCTAAAGTAACAAAACTAAGTATAATGAAATTTAAAGCTATGGAGACACTGAATGAAAATAATTGTTACCTGACACATATAGTCATAGGTAGCTTTGTCCAGTGCCTAATGCAAACCTATGCATGTACATTACTGAGCATTAGTTTTAGGCACCTAGGTGCACCATGGAACTTGGCACTAAGTATGACTGTAAAAACATCAGCAAAATAAATGTAATAAACATAAATATAAAGAGGAACCAGATTTACTTCATTTCAAAATTGTAGTTGTGAGATTTGGTGGAATTCCATCACCAGCACACCTGAAGCATGAATTAGTCAAACCAGTTACTGGATGTTAACTATAATTAGCTTTGGGTAAAACACATTGCACAGACTGACTCTAAAGCGGAACTCAACATATGGCTTCTTTACTACACAACTAAAGAGTTTATGTATAAATCAATGTTATGATTCTGTAATTTATCTTAGTATTACGTGAGGGATGATCTGGCTGAACAGTCTCCTCAAATATATTCACCAGTGATGAGCTTCAGTGTTGTACTAGACATATGCATGTTTCACTGCATGAGGTTATATGCATATCATTAAATCATGTAGCTACACTTTCCATTCAGATTTGCAGTTTTATTATAATATGGCGAATCCCCACTGACACAAGACAGCTAATAGAAAAAGATAACATAGTTCATCTCAGGCAATCGAATGAGTACTGGAACAAACTGTTCTTCTCCTAACCAACAGCATTTTATACTTTAACAGCATGTAAACATTTTCAAATATATACAACATGGCTCTTACAGTTATTATATCATAATACTGTAACAATATTAGATGTAATAAGTTGATGTCAAATGGAAAACATATTGCAATTGATCGAATAAAGGTGATCGTAACAAATGTTGACATCATGTGTATAAATAAATGATTATTATTTTGCTAGGTGTTGCTCTAATTAGCCTTCATGGCATCAAATGAAACACTGTCATAATACTTACTGAACAAAATCTGGCATGGCAGCTCATCACAGCATATGACATATATATCTGCCATGACTTGTATTTGACATGGTGATGTCAGTGTTAAGTAACAGGGTTCAAGTAAAGTGTTTTTGAACTGTCTTGCATATGTTTGCACATAACATCACTGATTCTGATTATTATTCATTTGAAGGCAGTGGTCGATATATCAAAACGAAGCCACGCTAAAACGTCACGGACTTACATATCGTCTTTGTCCAAAGAAAAAAAAAAAATCTCCAAAATAGTAACTTTACCCAAGAGAACAAAAATATCCATAACTCTGAATGTAAGTCAATGTAAAGAGGTTTTATTCCTGGTGATTTTGGAGCATTTCTATTGGTCCATTCATCATGAAACTTTTACAAGATAGAAAGAGTCGCTGTCGGGTTCAAATGATGTGGACAAATATTGAGATACATGTGACGATTTGAAAATCATGATTTTTTTTATGTCAGCATAGCAGCACCCCTATAGATGACAGACAAACGGATGGGGAGTAAGGAGGCACAGCAGACCGTGCCAGCACATGAAATCAATGTCAGGGCACGTCTGTGCTGAAAGAGGCCAGGGACAAGGAGATTAATGTTTTCTTGCAATCAACACTTCCATTTAGAAAGTGAGCCTTTCATCAGAGCAAGCTGGAGAAGACCCGGCAACCTGAAGTGATGATTACTGTACTCACAACAATAGCTCTGTTTGTTGTGTCTGGCTTTGGCTGTACTGTTCCGTCTTTCCTGATCCTGTTCACGCAGTATTACACAGAGCTACCTGTTTATAAGGTACATGGACCTTATCATTACTTCACTGGTCATCTGCCATTTCTGTGGCGTCTATAGGTTTACAATCACAGAGTGTAGCCCACTATGAGAGAGAACGGTGTAATGATGATTGGGTGTTGAATGCAAAGTCAAGTTCATATTCTTAATTCAGTTCCATCATGAATGAACCAACCTAAACATAAGGGTATGTATGACTCAGTGTTTTACACTGACACAATGATTTATGGAATTAGCTAAACCGATACCAATAAGCTAGACTGTTATCTCCCAATCTCCCAACCCTGCGGCCGCTAAACAGTGAAAGCTGTATTTGTATATATATAATTATCTTTTTTCATTCTTTTACTCTGAAAAAGGACAAGATCATGGCCATCTTTAACTAGTGCTACTTTATATATATACATATATATTTTTTTTCCCAACAGGTTTTATTCTACAACAGTGAATCAGGTTCATGGTTAATAAAAGAAAAAGCTAAATGTACTAAAATGCTAAATAGCAAACACTAATCATTCAGTCCAGCCCTGCTTAAGATGGATGTTATTACCAGATGAACAGACTAGCACTTCTTCTTCTGAGCACAATGTTGTGTCTTGTAACCTTTCATAATCTTTCACAGGTGGCTGGATATTTTTGGTTGTTAGGCTCTTCTCAGCCCAGTAGTGAGATATTTAATACTCTCAGAAATGCTGTCACTAGGGATTGGTGTCGCGAACTGGTACTCAATTGGTCGTGGTTCCTGACTTAAAATCAAAATATCAATAACCTTCTGTATAAACGGTGATGCTCTTAGTATTTATGTAACACATGGGATTTTTAAATGATGGGTGCTTCTTTGGATCAGTGGAAGAGGCACTCCACTCTCTAACTACTCTGACAACCATTTCAATGCCAAGTGCCATTCTGTGCTCTCAGGTTGAGGCTGAAAGGGTAAGTATGGGCTCACTTTACTAAATGAACGTAATGTATGTGTAGTAGCATGAAAAGGGTGTAACACCAGCGACCTTGTTAAACTCTTACAAATACAACATTATACAAGCAGTGCAGTGTGTTTGACTGCTTTAGTAAAGCAGCTGCTGCACCTCAATGTCCTTAAAGTTCTTAATGCAGCCTCCTGGAGTTTTGATGAATTGTTATGATATTTAAATTTTTAAACTGCATACCGGAAATGATCCCAAAACTATACCTGAACAGTTGCAGTGAACTTTTTGTATTTGACAGTGTCTCGTTCAGGCTACATTTTGGCGCCTTTGACATTATAACAACTGCTGCACCATTGACAGTGAAGCCAGAAAATTAGAAGAAGACTTATACAAAAATTAAACGAAAAAAACTGCAAGTAAGCTAACTTGATAGTATAAATGTCCTTAATAAATGTTCTTAAATGTCCATATCAGAAAATAATAAGTGTTAGAAGAACAATTATGATATATTAATTCAGCTTATTGAGGAGAATAGTAATATTAAACGGAGTACTGAATTAAAATAGGTAGCCTAAGTTTGAAGTCAATGGGAGCTGCTCTGACAAGCAGAGGTAATCACTTTCCTTTTCAAGCCACGTCTTCATTTCTTTCATAAGATTATGGAGAGTAGTAACAACAAGAGCATCAATAAGAGTACCAGAATCATGTCGGTGTCTATAAAATCCAAACAATATCCATTTCTAAGCATCACGAACCCTAACGTGGTGGTATTTGTGATGCTTAGGAATGGATATTGTTTGGATTTTATAGACACAGATATTGATTCTGATACTCTTATTGATGCTCTCATTGTTACTACTCCAATAACAGCTGGCAAGTGGTGGTCCTATTTCCACTTATGCCTGGAGTAGAGAAAACTAATAAAGTGTGCAGCAACACATGGGCTACAGTACAGAACAGCCACAAAGTACACCCATTTGATTGGCGTTTCTGTTAAAATGTCCAGTAAAGGTAAAGGTATAAAGTGCATCAGTGAAACCCAGCCAGCTGTGCAACTATAGACTAATAAAGGCTTGAACGTATGTGAAACATTCAATATTCATACGCGGCTTCCGTGTTTAGATGTATTTTCACACTATTTTATAGGCCCACTGTGCAGCACAAATTTAAGGACTGATATGGAAAACGCCTGTTCAAATTGCTTTGACACTTTCATCTATGGAGAGAGTAAGGAAGGCAGAGAAGACAATCATTGTGTTGTGCTTGTGTGTGTGTGTGTGTGTGGTTTGTACTCACCCTGCCTTGATGTAGTCAAGGAAAGTGTGTTCCGCCTCCACAGAGAATGAAAGCAATGTCACCTTGGGAATTTAAGAAAACAGGAAATTTACAACATTTGCCACCAAACAGCATATGTCCCACAAGCCACATCTGCTTCATAATGACCCATCAGTATGAACACACACACACATGCACACGCTTCTGCCTGTCAAAGCAGCCCATTCCTGCTCATTAGTATTATCATGACAAAAGGAGAAGTCTCGCTGTGCTACAGAACAGGCAGAAGACGGATTATTCACACCAGTTTAATTACGCAGCCAGAGGTTTCCACAGATGCATTCCGAGTCGCACAATTACAACACAACTCAATGCAGGGACTCTCACAGCATCATCAGCCACAACAACACAGTTTAAACAAAACACTTATGCACTTTCAAATAATTACTTCTAGCACTTCAGCAACACTGACGACTAAATCTGTAAACTAAACGTGAACTAGGGGACAAACGCTAACTGCAAAATATGGTGTGAATCAAACACAGTTACATTTCAGGCTATAGATGTATGAGATGCATACTGATATCATTTGTAAAGATTTGCACTGCTAGATTAATTATCAAAAACATTCTGTTGGAAGACATTGTTTCTCAAAGATTACCAGGTCTTATTTTGACAGTTCAACTGAAGAATAGCTAAAGGACAGCGGTTACTGGGGGTTTAACAATACACACATTTTATGATATCAAACAAATGTATGTAGCTGTATTTGTTTCACAGCACAGTAAAGAGGAACTTCCACATTTCCTTTTCTTTATCTTCTTACACACAAGACGTTGAAGACGTTATTGATACAAGTAACAAGACATTAACAAAAACAAACTAGAAACTGGTTGTGTTTGAGGAACGAGGGATGAATAAACGACAAGTAGAGGAGTGCAGGTCTGTGTGTTTGGGGATCGGCCCTGAGTGAGCACAGGCAGTTTTGTGGGACCCTAGGGAGGAACAATAGATGAATAAATGATGAGTGCCTGTATGTCTGTGGATTAGAGCTTGGGGACCTGCCCTGAGTGAGTACATGCAGTTTGGTGGCTGTATGTTAAACGAAACCATAATGTTTGACTGCGCTAGAAAAATGAATAGGACTCTAAGGGGGAAAAATGGGACTCTATGAGGGATGAATAAAACAACAAACAGATGAGTGCGGGGCAAACCAGCACTGCAGTCGTGGTCGGGGGTCTGCCCTGAGTCAGTGTATGTGAAACAGTGTCTGTAGGTTGAGCGAAAGTACTTTAGATGAGTGCTTATTTTTTCATTCTGTTCATTCTGTATGGGAAAAAGTTTCCGGAAAATCTGTTGTTTTGCGCAATCCATAAATTCAATCAAAAAGCTGTATACAAGCCCAAATCACACAAAAATACCAAATTATCTAGAGTTGAAACGGAGTTGATATCTCGAAAATTGCAGGATGAGATATGCGGTTTCGATCCGGCAAAGATCCTGCTTATTTTTTTATTCTATTCATTCTCTATGGAAAAAAAATCCAGATCAAAAAGCTGTTTACAAGCCCAAATCGGGTTATCGAGTTATGCAGCAAAGATCTGGCAGAAAATAATAGTAAGAAGAAAAATATAGGAACAAAAATAATTTGCTTTGCAATCTGCAACCACATCTACAGAAGTTTTATTTCACATGTTGCATGCATGTTTGGCAAAGACAAAGTGGAGTGTTTTGTTTGATCCATTCATAATTACTATTGTAGAAGCTAAAAAGAAGCTGCTGTAAGTTGTGTTTTCTACTCTCTGAGTTCACAGAGATGTTTGCTACGTCGTGTGTTCTACAGAGATGTTTGGGTGATGTCGTCACAAGAGCTAGCACGTTTAAGCACATATAAGCCTGTATTATTAGGCATTAGCGATGTTGGCACCTTGTCATCATTCAGTCTATCACACTTTCTCTCATCGTTATTCCACTGGACTGGGAAACCGGAGTGTTCCCAAATGGAAGATAAATGTGAGGAGAAATGTACGTCCTCCAAGTAAGCCTGTTCTCTCCGCTAGCCATGGAGTTTGTGTATAGTTACACCCCTTAACATCCAGCTATAGACTATATTGGTTACTGTAGATACAAACCTGATGTAGATTTTCATTGTTTTGTTTGTTGATTTGCTACCCTTGATAATAATAATAATAATAATAACAATAATAATAATTCTTCGTGAAGTAACCAACAAAAAGAAGGCAAAAAAATATATATTTTATTATAATTATTTTATTATCATTTATCATATTGTTTGTTTAATTCATTTACATTTTTTGGCTTTCAGATGAAGGACTTATTGTTAATATACGTTAAATCTTTGAATGAAATAATATTATAGCTGTTTCTATGCATCATGCCTGGTGGATGCTTCGTCTTAGAGCACAACAAGCTGCACAAGCTTCCATATGGCTGTCAAAGCTAAAAGAGTAGCACCAATTAAGATACATCTAAAGTAAAGAATGTTTTCCTGACATTGACAGTATATAGTTTTTCTACATCTGTTGAACTGTTGAGCTGTTAAAGATATTTCTAGCTTTGCTCTCTCTTAAATGTATAGTTTTTAGGGCAAAGATATACCAAAAAGTATGTAGGGCAGACTCACTGTTCCAGAGTTGATGTATCTTCTCTTCTTTATTTTCTTTTTGGCATTCACCACCTGAAAACCCCAAAATAATATATGACACAGACATTTCAGACAAGCTGGAAGAACAATAGATTTGTGAAATCTCTTCTCACAGCTGTCATGTCATACCAACAAAGAGAAAAGCACTCCGTTCACAGCAGAAGGGGGTGAAGCAGAAATAACAGGAATTTATACAGGAAACAGTTGCAACTGTAACACAGTAACACTGCATGCATTCTGCACATACAGGGTTTCAGAAATCATTCAGGTAATCCTGCAGAAATTCAGTTCACAGCTCAGCAAATGAAAGGATTACCTCACTGACTTCTTCACGAAACCTGTTTAAGTGGTCTAGCTAGCAGGTTTCAGGATGAATAAATCATCTTCCTACACTAAGTGTTGGTTAGAGGCAGATCTACTGTCTGATCAAACAGGTAACCAAGCTAAAAAAGCAGACTGAACTAGTCCAGCTTTACAATGGATTGACATTCAAAAGTTGGAAATCAGTCATTTGAACATAAAATCAATTTGGTTGTAGAGAAACATATGTGCAACATCACAGGTTTCAGATTTACAGTTAAATTAGTAGGAAGCTATATAAGTTGTACATTAAGGGATAATAATTAAGGAAACTACTTTGTTGAGAATAATTATCAGAGTTCAGAAATTCCATTAACACTTATAAAGCTAACAGTAAAGTAAAGATCTAATACAAATCATATCCAAGGGTGTCTTGTAATTCAAAATTGGTTATCAATATAATAAACTTTAAACGTTTAAAATTGTATTATTTATCATCATTTCCCCCAAATATATTATTTTTTAATAGTTTAATAGTTAGTTTATAATACTAAATTTTGTTGTCAATAGTTTACAATACTTTAATCCACAGTTACCACTGCACATTAAATAATAAAAATAAGAATTTATTTTATATACAGCAAAATAACTGAGATATGGCAAATGTCTCACTCAGAACTTTTAAATACTACACTTTGCAAAACCACCTGTAATTCAGAACCATTTTTTAAAAAAAGAACTGTAAATATTAAGAGCCCCTCAAAAGCTCAAGGAAACTTCATAAATGCAAAGGTTTTATTTCTTGACTTCTTGATCTTTGACCTTAATCAACAACAAAAATGGTTACTGAAAGCTATTTTTAGGGAAACAAATACTGCAGCATCTGACAATTAACCCCTTCAGAAAGCTTGATTTTTAGGAGTAAGTGGTCTACAGGTATATTGTCTGTCCAAACAGACAACCAACCAAATTAAATAAACACAACCATCTTGGTGTTGTGTGCTAAATCAATTTTACTTACTCATTACTTACTTTACGTACTCATTAATTTTATATTTTACTTAAACAATTTGTTAGGAATTTAGGGGTAAATATTCCTCAGTGAACCGAAATTTCTCAAATCCCCATTATTGACAAATCCAGGCTGTAAATTATGTTAATTAGTTAATTATAGAATTTCCCTCTAAGATGAATAAAACACTCTGACTCTGTACACTATCTGCAGGCATGAAAAATGTTTTCAGAGAACCCCCACACTATATAAAGCTTCTATACCAAGTAATATGTTTTGCTAGAACAATTCTTTCGAGCCAGGAATTCTTTATGGCACCTTTAATTAAGGGTGCGGGGGTTAAGTGTTAAGTGTAGGTGGGTCTGCTGCTTTTCTAAAACAGAAAACCAGACTAAACCTGCCAAAGTCTACACTGAGATTGATCCTGGTCCTGATGCTGTGTTCTGTGTTCTGAAGATCTGGTACAGGGTCTTCCTGGCTGATCCTGATGTTCTGCCCTCCAAGAGGTCTCTCCTCCTCTCTGGACCCTGCTGAGACTGTCACGCTCAATTACACCAGTGCTCACATCCTTCATCGCCCCGCAGAGATAATGCCGGGCTACACCCTTGCACATCCTTTTCCATATCTATGCTCTCTCTCTCTTTCTCTCCCTCTCTCTCCCACTCCCTCTTTCCTCTCTCTCTCTTTCTCCCTCTTTCCCTCTCTCTCTCTCCCTCTCTCTTTCTCTCTCTCTCCCTCTCCCTCTCTCTCCTTCTCCCTCTCCCTCTTTCCTCTCTCTCTCTCCTTCTCCCTCTCTTTCTCCCTCTCTTACTCCCTCTTTCCTCTCTCTCTTTCTTTCCCTCTCTCCCTCTCCCTCTCTCTCCCACTCCCTCTTTTCTCCCTCTCTCTTTCTCTCTTTCCCTTCTTCTCCCTCTCTCTCTTCCTCTTTCCTCTCTTTCTCCCTCCCCCTCTTTCCTCTCTCTCTCTTTCTCCCTCTTTCCTCTCTCTCTCTCCCTCTCCCTGTCACTCCCTCGCCCTCTTTCCTCCCTTTCTTTCTCCCTCTTTCCCCTCTTTCTCTCTCCCTCTCTCTTCTTCTCCCTCTTTCCTGTCTCTCTCTCTTTTCTCTTTTTTCCAGCCAAAAGAACAACTCAACAAAAACATGCTACAGCTACACAAGCTTTTTTCAGACTGATAGTAAATGATTAAATAAACTGAAATAAACTCAACCATGAAAGAGTTTCTTCTTTTCGAGACCATTTAAGATAACTCAGACGCTTCCTCTTCGACCTTGATAGTCAATGAGCTCTAAATGATAATTCAGTATTCATATAAATTAGTGTGTAAACTAATTAGCTTGTACTGCTTGTAGTGAACCATGATAAAAAATTAAAATTGGTCATGTAAAAACAAAAGTAGTCACATGTACCCTAGTCTCAGCCCTGGACAGGCCACCCATTTATAGACAGAGGGTCTCCAAGCTAGCCACAACATTCAGCTAGCCAGCTGCATTCTGTTTGGCTTTCCACATGTTTGTGTATGAGCACCTCAGTGCAGCAGATATCAATGTGGAGTGATGTACAATTCCAGGTTGTTAGAGTTAACTCTTTGACTCTTCATTTTTCATTTAAACCAAGGTCAAAACCAGAACCACAGATAAAGCTAAACACCAAAGCATCCTAAAAGCAGTTACCCTCTTCCTAGAGGTGTCACATATCATAGTGATATGATCATTAAGAGTTACAAACTATGGACTGTATGAGACAAGGTTACATTTCAAATAACGTGAGAGATTTGACTCCAATAATCTCGTCTCTCAAAGTCGTTGGCCAAGCATGACCTTCCAAACACATCACAGTCGAGAGTGAAAACTGATCGGGCATGTTATATGACTGTGATAATGTTCACCAAGCTTTCAGAAACAGGCTGGCCTCTACTCTATCTGAGTTTGTTGCCTTTACTTATGACTGTTCTACCTGCATTCTAGAGCAATAAGCCACAAGAGGCAGTTACTGTTTTATAGATTTACTGAGTATGAAAATGCTCCAAGTCTACCTCAGCCTCGTTTTACTACCAATTCATTCTATTATTACCAATTCAGAGTTTATGTTAGGAGAATATACAATACACACACATGTCAATGCAGCAACAGAAATTCCTCTTATCCATGTACCAAAAGCAGTTACAGAGAGAGGAAAAGATGGTTATAAACCCATTTTTGGTCCGGTTTACGTTCGTACACCAACGTACACAACCAAACCAAACCAAATCTGTTTGAAAGCAAACTGAGAATGACCTGCTCAGGCAGCCTCTGTGTGACTATTTCCCATAGGGAAAAGAATTATGTGTAAAATATATTTTTCATCTATATCACAAAATGTCTAAAATGGCCAAAACTGTACTTTAGTGTGTGAACATGTTGAACAAGAGCATCCTGAGCGAGGCATGAACAGGAGTTGCTACAATGAAAGCTGTGTAAAATACTTCACACACTTCTTAATTCAACTGCTTCAATTACAAAAAGCTCATTTTAAAGCTTCAGTATCAATAACAGTGTTGGAAAAGAAAAAGAGCCAACATGCCATCTCAAGCATGAAGATCTGTGTCACATGTGATGTCAGATCTTCTCCTTCAGCTCTGCCTCGTTCTGACTCACCTCTACTGAGCAGAGCACACCTCCTTGCACACCTGCTAATTAAGGACAAGAATATAAAGGACACTGGCGAACACATGGCCTTGCAAGGTCTTATTGTAACGTGGGACGCTGCTGCTGCTGTGGTTGTTTCTGTTTTGCACACGTGCTCTATGTTTTGTTTTGCTCTAATGGCTCAGTGTTGCATTTTCTGTTTTTGCATTTTGACTTCATTAAAGATCTGCTCTTGTATGCTATCACATCCTGCCCTGCCTCACGTGTCTGTTAACGTCCTGTCGTTCCTATGTGCCAATGGTTGCGTTTCTTGTGTTTGTCATGTGCCTGTGTCTCCACCCTTGCCCCGCCTTGCTCACCTGTATTCCATTAGAGTTTAGTCCCGTCACCTGTTTCCTCTTGTTATCCAGTGTTATATATACCCTGTGTTTGCAGTATGTCTTGATTGGTCATTGTTGTGAATCCTTGTTGTATCCCTGAGGTGTTTCTCCATTTTTTGTCCCCGTTTTGTGTCTTTATTAAAAGTATTATTTGTTTAAAAGCTTGCGTTTGTGTCCGACCCTGCCTATGTCCGCTCCTTATTCAAGTCTCCAGCTACCCATGCAAACCCTGTTACATATCCATAATCTATTCGTGACAATCTGATGGAGGAAAATACTTCTGGCAGTTCATAATCACTAACTAATCTGATTCTAAAGCCAGTGCAGTTTTCTGCAAAGTCTGTCCTTGGGAAGGTTAACTAATACAATTCTTGGTGTCATGCCTCTGATACAGAGGAGCAAGTTTGCCCACTCGATCGCCCTTCCCCACCCCGACCCCATACACGCACCCCATATCTCCATCTCTGTTCCTGCGGCTGTTTAGACATGACACGACTCTCCTTAAGCGCTTAATCCACCTCGACACACTGTCTAATGAGTGAGTCAAATAGAGCCGCCAGCGCAAGAGCAGGTAATATCACGCACTTGCCGGTGCCTCGGCACAGCAGGGTGAATGAAACCTGGTTTAATTACCCGCCGTCGCTGGCAGAATATTACTCAATAATGCTGTCAGATCATTCAGCCAAGCACCCCACAGCTGATCTGCATTTCTAAACTCTCCAAATAATGTCTCTAGGATAATGCATGCCAGCCAATCCAGTAAATTTAGCACTTACTAACTTAGCATGAGCACTGGGTGGCAAAAAAATAGAGTTGAGCTCATCTTTCAGATTTTTTGGTGTAAAAATTTTATAACAGCAGCTGAAGATTCTTCCCTGTACCAAATCTGTCAATCATAGCTGACCAGCATTTGACGTTGCCTTCAACAAAGAATCAAACGGTAAGACCACTCACCTCATACACATTGAACTGACTCTGGCCCCGTGATAGCTCCCTGTAGCTTGTGGTGAATTCTCCAATGAAGTCATGACTGAAATCCAAGGGAAAAATGAACGTGTCAACATGTCAGCATCTCCAAAGAGATGGTCATAGCAACCAGATGCCAATAACCTGTTTTAAACTCCTCTGCGTCAACTGAAATGATGGGGGAACACACTTTTACATGGCTGCACCTGCTAAAATTAGACCCACCTAAAGTATAGCTTAGATTATAGCTACCTGCCACAAAATCAATAGCTGAAATTGCTTTTTGAATGTTTTTACTTCATTTAATATGTTATACACAAAGTAAGAAGGTAAGTTAGGTTGCCTGCTGTTTTCAAACACTCCACGCAAAACACTCCTTAAGCTGGCTCTGGTTACTGAGTAAAGACTTATTTATATATTTTCAAATGACAGTATGGCATGTGTGTGCTTTCTAGCAACATGAATAATTCTCTTTGAGCAGTTCTGAATGTGCACTACCAGCCAAACCTTGGGACACAATTTAAACACTACTTACAGCAAGGCTTTCTTTTTTGTTCCATTTTTTTCTTTGTTATAATAGTAATAATACTGAAGTGTTATTGCTATTATGTTAATAATAGGAAAGACAAGAAAACCATGGAAGTAATACATTTAGAATTAGAGCAAAATAGTGTTAAACAAATCAAATTATTAATGTTACTATAAGAATTACTATAGAAAATACAAAATGTCTCAATAACTGAACATACACTGTTGAGTTTTATTACACATTATTATGACGTAATATCCAGAGTAACCACAATGTGCAGCAGCTAGACAGGCTGGAAGTGACTTGATAAGGTGCTGGTAGGTTGTCAAAGGTATCTGGAGTCATGCTGACTGCAGTGCATCCCACAGCTGCTGGGAGGATCCATAGCGTGAACCTGACGATTGAGGTGGTCCCACAGAGGGCCACGGTAGTAAGTCTTAGTAAGTAAGTGGCTCTTCCAACCAATGTGGGACATTTTTAGCCATGTGACATGTCTCATTGATTCAACTAGACGCCTTCCTTGTGGATAAGTGGACCCAGAGAATGCCAGCAAAACATTCCCCAGACCAGAACGCTGCCACCTATGTGCTGCTGCCATTAAAAGTAGGAAGTGGTCATAATAATGTGACTTAACTGTTTAATATTAGATGTGTCAGTATTTAGTGTGCTCTTCGTTACAGCTTCAATTTCTTTCAGGAGACTCGCTTTCGGAAAGAAATCTGCAGAGATATTTTATACACCTTCAAAGGCCAGTCTTAGAAATTAGTTGCGTGAAGATTGTTAGTTTTCTCTGACTGTTGCTTAATGTTTTTAAACAGTAAAGACACAGCAATTAGCAATAACTTTGTCCTGATTTGTTAAAATGTCACCTCAGTTTTATTGTTTGCACAGCCTGATGAATGGGGACTATGGACAAAGCTACAATGTGTGTGTGTGTGTATGTGTGTGTGAGAATAGGAGAAAACCCACCTTCCATCCCGGTCCCAGTCATATATTTCCACCTTAATTGACCTGGAAGATACACAACACAGATAAGTTAAGGATAATGAGAGCATGTCAGAGAGCTGAGTGTGCCTGTGTGCCTTTTTCCCAACCCTGAAGATATATTTTATACACTTTTAACCTTTCTATACATATTCCATGATAAATAGGACACCCAAGTGTCCCCGGATTACTTGGAAAAAAAATCTGGTTTCAGTGATTTGCATTAAATAGAGGTGTGTTTTTTCTTCTCCTGTAAAGAGCTCACTTTGGAGATTTTTGAGGTTTTGTTGCATTCGCCCTTTTCCAAACATTGTAGTGTGAGTTTCAAAATCACATGTTTCCACTTTAACTGACTGTAAGGTACGCAGGAGCGGTTCAGGAAAAGTAATAAGAGTAATCAAGAAGTAAGTGTGTGTGGGGTCATTTGCAGCTTGTCTGGCTGTGGAAAGAGAGCTATTGTAGCGTGGCTGTTAAAACGGGAGTACTGTGATTAAACGTAGCTCTTAAAGTTTCACTCTTACCTCGTTTCTCATTTCGCTCTGAAACCAGCCAATTACGTGCCATTAGCCAGAAAGCATGCAGGGAATTAAGAAGCAATAGACGAGTATCGCCCTCCTAGTGGCACTTCAATTCAGTTAACTGAACTGTCTATTTCAAGGAACTGAATATCTGATTCACTGACACACAGTGACACACAGCAGCAACACACAACACAGGATCTAGCCTACATAGTGCAAATAACATAACAAAAACAATTTACAAACTACACACAGCATATCAGCTATAAATAGAGAAAAGGAGACGCCAGCACAGTCTACATACTGAAACATACAGAAATGCTAAATTAAAAGAGTGACTTCCTTGTAATATGTTATTATGTGGTGTTTAGACCAATCCGCGCAGGACAGAAGAGACATACCCGTAATGAGTATGTGGGTGGGGACAATGTTGTAGGGGGTGGAGAGATGTTGGACGACTGTTATGCCATTAACAAAACAACTCTCCTCATAATGGTGCAAACACCCGCCCCACAGCAAGGTGGGGCCAATCACATGGTAGATATTAGGGGAGGCATCTGGGGTGGTCAAGAAGATTTCTTGATGGACGCTGGCGACCCTGGCCACCACTTTCAACCCGCACGTGAGGGGCATTCTTGGGCAATAAAGCTTATTTCTTTTATAATATGAAATGAAAATATACACACATCAACAAGTACTGCAGGTCTAATAATAATGTTCATAATAAACAATTCTTATACAAAGACATTATCATCTTTTAGGAAAATTATATTTTTTCCAAGCAACAATAAACTGTTAGAGGAGGACAAATAAGTTTCAGTCATATTTTAGTATATTACAGCAACTTCATGACCTTTTTTGGTTACATATGAGAGAAATAATTATCAACATATGTACTTCTGTACTGTATTTGTGGAGACTTGTCAAATGGACTTTTTGCTATTTCCATCTCATATTACCCTCTCTCTTCAGAGAGTTGATCATCTACCATCCTTTGTTTGCATTTAAATGACCATTTGTCTCCTGCTTGATACCAATCACCCCCAAGGTGGCAACATACCAATGCTCCTTAATGTTGAAACCCCAAACTCCCCCCTCCCATTTGATCCTTTTAGTTCTACTTTGAGTGTGAGTTGGACTGAGTAAGAGATGGACTGGACTTCAAGAAACTGAACCAGCAACAGACAGATGACCTACGAATGTGCCCGTGCTTCTTCGGCACGTGATTAAGACTGCTTCGCGACCGCTAACAGACTGGCTGTGATCGACTGAGCTGTACCCACATTTCCTGTGTGCCAATAAGCTTAAGTCTATGCTGAAGGTCTCCTGACTTCTGATTCCTGAAGGCCGAATTTCGAACACTTAATCATAACAATATTATGAGAAGTGTTTATTAGAAGTGTTTGCTCACCAAATACAAATTGCATTGATAATGCTAATTTCTGCTCACACCTCTATGTGTTTTTCTTTAGCTAATAATAATAACAAATTGACAATGTTAGCCAATCAGATCAAACCTACGGGAAGATCGTTCTGCAAGGTAAAGTAAATCAGCAGCCACTGGAGCTAAAAACAGAATTTTGGATACAAGCTTGTCAAAATGAGCATAATATACAGAATAGTTACAAAATAGTTACAGAGTGAAGATACCAAACATGACCTATACCATAGATGTGTTACAAATTAGGGTCAGTATGGCTGACTATTGGGTGTTTTACTAGTGGCTTGTTAGCTAGCTAACTTTAAATTAACATGAGGCAAAGTAAAGTGGCTAGACCAATACTAATTAGTATTGGTCTAAAATTACTAATACATTCACTAGCTATCTGACTAGTTTAAGAATTTGAAGAAACTTTTAAGTCAGAGTTAAAAATAGCAAAAGAATATTTGATTGATTGCTGATCATTTTCTTGTGTTCTTGTAAAGAGTTCAGTAGATATAATGCACTGCCACAACAGGAGATGGACATAAAGAAGCAGATGGAGACTACTCGGGCTGGAGGAGCAGATGTGATGGAGGCTAATGACTAAGAATAAAGTATGGAAGACTGAATTTTATTGAACTTAACTGGGAAAATATAGTATTTGGCACTATGACCATAAAATTTAATCATCTAGCTTAATAAGCACGCCTACAGAGCAAAAGCACACTCTTTCTGATTGCACCAACGGAGACGTCAGTACCTTGGCTTGATCTGTGACTGTTGTAAGTGGATGGAAATAGTGTTAAAGTCATATTAGCTCTGGGCTTAACACAAACTACAGAGACGAATCTACTGAATTAATTCATTTGAATTGATAGCCTTTTTGATCAGTTCTGGCTTGATTTTTGATTCTGATATTTTGGGGACATTAAATAAACTTCTCCAAAAGAATACTGCCCCCAGACCTCCCCTCCTTCTACAGGTGCTTCCATAATTCTCTACTGGCATTGTGTATTGTTATTAACATTCGACTAATTAGAGCCTCGCTGTGCACAAAGAGCATACACCGTCAGTCACACAGGAGCAACTTTGTTTGCCAATCTGCCAATAAGTAAACAAGACAATCCGGTATTGAGTGAGCATGTGATCATGTTTATTTGGTTGTGGTTACAAAACTCACATAAACAGCCTTACTGCTGCTGCTAAGCTACATTCAGTCTGTCTGTCAGACGCTTGTTGAATTCCTCTGAGGGTTAGCAGTTGATTGATATATAAAGACAGTACATTGCCTCCACAGCGTTTGAGAACCGTCAGAGCAGTTCGGAAGTTGTGGGAAATTGCCAGCCGGAATTGGGGAAATTGTGGGCGGCTTGTTTACTCTTTCCAGAGAGCAAAGATTAGCAGGAACATCACACGTTTCCTCAGAACTTGTGGAAAGCACATGAGGCCAAAGTAGGCCCTCGGGATTCATTAAACAGAAAACTTTCTGTCTGACAGCAGCTTGTAAAACAGCATGGCAGACTGTATGAGAGACACTGGACATGTTTGGTCACAGTCAGTAGCCAGGCTACATCTAATGTGAAATTTTTAGGTCAAACAACGTCAAGGTCTTCATCAAGCGACTGTGCTGACACGTAAGCCAGTCAATTATAAGCCTCAAGCCGATACACAAACCTCCCACTGCCACGCTGAAAAAATCTAGGCTCACCTCAACTGGACTTCAGAGTCCTCTATAAACAGGACAGTGCACAGAAATCAATGGATTTAGGAAGCAGGAAACCCTGCAGCCATAAAATCCTAGAGCGTGCACCACACACATCAGGAATTAGACTGATTGACAGGGTCAACCGCTGTGTCAGAGAGTCTTGCTGGGAGACGGAGACAGACACATCAGCTTTGACACACGGGATAAAATGACACCCTCCTGATGTGTCAATCAAAGCTAATACAGTCATCTTTAAAAAGGTTACGACTGATGCAATTTGAACGACAGAGAAAATAACATTAAGAGGCTTAGTGGCATCCCAACAACATTATAACAGGGTCATCTGTACACAACACTGTGAAATGTGTAACATGTAATGATTAATAACCTGTTTGTTTTATTTATTCAATTATATAATTTATATAAAGCTTAAATGCATGTAAATAAGCTTTAGCACTACTGCTGATAATTCACAAATATAGAATGCAAATTATCCCCTTTATTTACAGCCATTTGTGTTTATTTTAATACTGTCACTCTTATTGTACTGTACTTTAAGGTAAAGTACAGTATATTATAACAATTAGTTACAGTAAACAGCAGCATTTCTAAGAATAGCAATAACTGTATTTTTACAGATTATTGGCATCTATGAGAAAATATAATTTACCATTAATTAACAGGTTCTATTTGGTACTTCTGCTGCCAGACATTTTACCACTACAGTGTACTGTTCTACAAAATCTAGACTCTGCTTATATATTACCAGTATAAATTCTCTCCATTCTGTTACACACACACACATACACACACACACACACACACACAATCTCCCCATTCTGTTACACACACACACATACACACACACACATTTTTTTTTATTTTATTGTTGTTTATACATATATATATATGTATAAACAACAATAAAATAAAAAAAAAACAACAAGTGGCCAGTGCTTCTTTACAATCTAAACCCTATCTTCTGCATGTAGGTCTGGCCGATATTTAAAAAACTTTGCTTACATTACAGACTTTCAGAAATGCTTGAGTTATAAAAATATATACATAAATTACAGTAATTTCCAATATCATGCTAGAGATGCTCTGTAGGAAAACAAAACGTTTTGTGTTTACTTGTCTATAGACTAGAGGCTCATTAATAATTTCTTGTTTCAATCGTAAAAAGGAAAAAACAATTTTTACATATGCAAGTTATTTCACATTATTTATTAGTAATTAGTTATCCTTCCTAACATTGCCTGATAGCTGCCTTGGAAGCATTATCATTGGCTTACCTGTCAATCATCTTTAATATCTGATTACATAGCCCTAATGAATGCCATGTTTGTGACATTCATTAATTTACCAACTGAAATAAACCACATTGAAAATCACTAAAAAAAAAAACTTTTTTTATTAAACATCTTTCTCTTTTTTATTTCTCTGCCTATTTTCACAATTATGTATCTTAATCCTTTTTGCTGTTTTTAATGATGTAGTAACTAAAACAAATATTTAACAGAGTAAATCTGTAAATTATGACTTTGCATATATCTTAAATATCTTACATAGACTAGAACTAAACTAAAGAAATTAATTAATTTTAGGCTGCATTATATAAAATATGCTAAAATATGGTCCTGCGGTGAATCACCCTGTAAAGACTGAAATAATCTGTTAAAAATCAGAGCCATTGGGTCAGATTTCATGCGAGTTCTTCAGACTACATCATACATCTTTACACATTAATATCACACATACGCTCAATGTCTACATCTCAAATGCTGCAGCAACATTATTCAACATTACACTGATAAGGACAGGATGATGATATGGAAATTCCCAAATTCCCAGAGAGGTCTCCAAATTCCCAAAACCTACATACTATAACACCATGGAATTTTTTATTTTCATTACTTAGAAATATCAGAAAAAACACTGACTTTAAAATTCAGTTTAATGGGCAGAGGCTTTAGTACAGTTTTTGAGTCAACAGGTTTTCTGTTCAAAGCAATTTTCTTTGACAGTAGGCTACACCTTATAGAGATTAGGTTGAAAAGCACTGGCATATTCCTTCAATAGCAAAACATAAAAATAACCTGTTCACGGTGTGCCAGGATAGCAGCAGGCGAGTGTGCGGACCCACATAAATGCACACCCTCTCACACTCACACAGAGGAAATCAGGGGTCAGGCAGGGATTAGGTGGCAGGTGGCTCCGTTGCTGAAACTCTGACTGAATATGACAGCGTTCAGACTACACGCAGCTGCCTGAGAGCCTGCTAGGCTCACCTGACCCACCAACACATATACACACCCACAGAAACACTCACCCACTCTCTTGATTCTCCTGATTCTCCTCACAGTGCAATTCAGACTCCTCCGTTTCTCTCTCTCTCTTTCTCTCTCTCTCTTTCTCTCTGATATAATCGCCAGTGCAGTTCATGCAGTCAATCAGAGGCTTATCAGCAGCGTGATTGCTATCTGTGACAATCAATGAAAAGAGGCTCCAGCTCTTCTCAGCGGTTAGCCTCCATAATAACTCCCCTTTTCACTCGTGGATACAATAACACTCACAAATTATTACTGCCTGGATCCGTTCGCCAGTTTTAGGATGATTACGCTACAGAAATTGTACATGCCAGGCTATTACTGGGGGCAAATATTCAGCATTGAAAACCATCATTTGTGTGCATACCTGTCATGGTCGCCATTGCAGAGAGCTCTAACAGGAATGCTGAAAGGTTTCCACACGGGGTTCAGCGTATTCTTCACCACCTCCGTCTTATGGCAAATAGTAAACCTAAACACAGTGTGTGACTCTGATCAGATCACTCTGCAAATTCACCTTCATATCACATTTATTCAAAGAAACTGAATTACATGCTGGGGTTTGCTCCAAACTGGCATACATTCATTTTCAGAAATGAAATTGACAGAATTGGGCAGCATACTCTCAAAAGGTAGTAGTGGCTAAAGGGTTACTGCTGTTACTTCTTGGCAGATTTCGTCACTTCTTTATTCTGTTAATATCCATCCATCTATTATTTTTCGCTTCATCCCACTAGTCGGGGTCACGGTGGGCTAGAGCCAATCCCAGCAGCATTGGGCGAAGTCAGAGTACACCATGAATAGGTCGCCAGTCATGGACACCCTCACGCACACACTCACACCTACAGGCAATTTAGAGTGACCGATCAAGCTAACATGCATGTCTTTGGACTGTGTGAGGAAGTATATTCTTTTAATATGTTTCACTAAAAATAACAAATTATTTACTTTAAGCTATGCTTCAAAATGATGCTGAGATAAATTGCTGGCATTGAGTACATTTATCAGTCTATTCATGCTTTAGTAGAAAGAAACAAGCTGCTAGTTACTACCTTTTTTTTTAAAGTATAACAAATATGTTGCCAATTTAATGTGGGTTAATTTTAAAATTATTGTTTTTTTTTTTTTATTTGATTTTTTATAGTACCGCTAGATCATGTGTTCGTTTTAGGTTCATTTGCTTTTAACAGTTTTAACATCTTGAATGTTAATATCAATAAACACATCAGCATATGTTTTGAGATTGTAGTGAACATGCTTGGATGTGCTATAGAATTATATTTTCATAATCAAACTGTATGTCTATGGACTATGTTGTGGTATCTATTAAAAAACACAATAATACTAAGAAAATGACATCCAATCGGTTGATGTAAATAAAGCGAGCTAGGGAATTACTACACACACACTTTATTTGAATGCTACTCCTATACAAAGACCAAAATGTCATAGCATAATTATGTATGGCAAAATAACTAGTTGCCTCTTATTTAGCTCTTTATTAGATTTCATGTAGTTTAAATCATTTTGATTTATTTAAATAAAAATGTTAATAAATACTTGAGCTACAAGTACATGGTTGAAAAAAACACATCAACAACATATCAATGATATAATAGCAAATAAAATTTGTCTTTAGTTTAACCTGAGATGACACTAGACATGTAACAGATGTATACAGACCAATATGGACAATGGATAAGGTTTTGGTTTGGTTAGGGTCAGGACTGGGTTAGGTTTTGAGTTAAGGTGAGGATCAGGATTAGGGCCATGGTTAGGGTTAAGGTTAGGTTTTGGTTTAGGTTGGGATTAGGTTTTGGGTTGTGGTAATATTTAGGTCAGGGCTAGAATTTAGGGTTGAGATTAAGTTTTGGGTTGAGGTTTTGAGTAAGGTTGGGTTTTGGGTAAAATTAGATTTTGGGTAAGGTTAGGTTTTGGGTAAAATTAAGTTTGGAGCAAGGTTAGGTTTGAAGTAAAGTTAGGTTTTGTGTAAAATTAGGTTTGGAGTAAGGTTAAGCTTTGAGTAATGTTTGGAGTGAGGTTGGATTTTGTGTAAGGTTAGGTTTTGGATAAAATTAGGTTTGGAGTAAGGTTAGGTTTTGGGTAAGGTTAGGTTTTAGGTAAAATTAGGTTTGGAGTAAGGTTAGGTTTTGGTTAAGGTTTAGAGTAAGGCTGGGTTTTGGGTAAAATGAGGTTTGGAGTAAGGTTAGGTTTTGGGTAAAATGAGGTTTGGAGTAAGGCTGGGTTTTGGGTAAAATGAGGTTTGGAGTAAGGTTAGGTTTTGGGTAAAATGAGGTTTGGAGTAAGGCTGGGTTTTGGGTAAAATTAGGTTTAGAGTAAGGTTAGGTTTTGGGTAAGGTTTGGAGTAAGGCTGGGTTTTGTGTAAAGTTAGGTTTTGGGTAAAATTAGGTATGGAGTAAGATTAGGTTTCGGGTAGGGTCGGCTAAGGTTAGGTGTGCCTAATGGAAGAAAAGAAGTAATATTAAGTATTGCAGTATTAACAGTACATCTACTTAGTGTGAGTGATGTATCAGCAGTACATATTACTTCAGTGTATTGAGATATATCATTGCTGCTACTTCACTGATGTGTTGATGTGTAACAGATACTCTGTTAAGAGCTTATTAATTATCTACAAAGGACCACTAAAATGATCTGTTACTATAAGAAATAGCTAATTTGGTGGTAAAGAGATTAAAATGACAGCATATCATTGATGGTGGAACAAAAGATTGTATTGTTTTTGATTTAACAAAATTTAAAAACACATTACATAAAAAATTAGGAACATTATTACTTTCTCCTGTGAATTCATCCTGTTAGAGATACAGGTGTTTGTTCTGGCGATGACAATGTTGTGGTGTCAAGATGAACTCTGTGCTATGGCATTACACAGCGATGAAGTGGATTTCTAAACATAGTCTCTGGAGGTTTTCGTGAAGTAAGCTTTGTGCACTGCAAGCCAAGGGCCTTTCTTTTGCGTTTGATGTTGCGCTCTCATTTGAAATAGCACACCTCTCACTCACTGTTGCACGGTGTGTCGGAACTGAGGGTGTACACAAAGTGGCTAACTCACGTTCCGTCCTCATTACTCCTGTAGAACACCATGAAAGGGTCCGAGCGGCCAAAGAAGTCTTTCTTGTCCAGCTTATTGGCACAGAATTGCATAGTGACACAGTCCTGAGGGGTTCGAGAGAGAGAGAGAGAGAGAGAGAGAGAGAGAGAGAGAGGTTATAAATCCAGAAGAATTACAGTCAAAATGCTAGCTTGTTTTGCCATAGAACCCCAGCCTGGGTAGACAGGAACAAGAGTATCAAATAAAAAGCAGACACGCCATGCATCTTAATGAAGCCTGAGCACGAGTGCTTGTCTCCTTCTTTCTTTTTCCCCCCTCCCTCCCCAGCTTCTGTTAAAACAGTACTCAAGGTTTTTTTTTATGTAGAGCATAAGGAAAGAAGATAATGAGCATTTAAAAAATTATCCTGAACCTAACAGATGTTTATGAGCGAAGGAGAAGTACATAATTTCATTGCGCAAAAGGGTGAGGAAAAAACAAAACACTGCCTTAATGTCAAGGGAGAGGATATGATTGGGAGCGTGAGTGTATGTGTGTGTGCTGGACGCCGGGGGCTGCTTTTAACGGCGGTAATGACACGTTAGCACAGCTAGCTCTAAAGTGATTACTACAATTTATAAGGCATTCGCACATTTCATTCCCATTATTACCCCAATGAATACGTTATGAGCCAACAGAAATGCCTAATCTTTCCATACAGTCAAGGTGCCATTAAAACGTATGATGTGACTGTAGCTCAGAACAGAAGAAAGAAAAGAGAATAGAGGTGGAGGGGGGGGTGAACAAGAAGGCAGAGAAATAATAGAGGGCTTGAGCAGACTGCCAAAGGTCTAAGTTAAGTGACAGTTTTATGGGTGTTAAAGAGAGCGTTATAATCCAGAACACTCCACCAGCCAAGATAACTAGAGTTCTGGCTGACGCTGGTGTCTTAACAGAGTGGAGCCGCCATATAATGTCTTTCAGATGACCAGCGGCTTGCTGAACTTGATTGAGTTCGCTTGACTGAGCAGTTGAGGGTTTGTGGGTCTGTGTTTATGTGGCATGAGTGAAACCAAATGATATATGTTACGCATGGAGCTTATATCTATATTTACTGTCCTGTGCAAAAGTCAGAGGCAACCTTCACTCATTTCATTTCCAGTCAAAGCAGCCAAACAGCCTCGACAGCTGAATACAGTTTTGAACATTTTCATTCTTTGTCTTATTATGCCATCCGTTCCTCCACATATATTACAGACCTCATATTCCATACCTCCAAAGTTCAGTCTTAGAAGTTGGTTGCACAATCTCCTTCTTTCAATCCAGGTAGTTAAAACACATTCACTCAGTTGAGATCTGTACTTTGGGGTGGTCAGCTCATTGTTCTATGAACAGCAGCAGCTTTTTTGTTTTATTTAGAAATGTTCTTTTCTTTTCTCAGTAATGGCTTCTTGACAGATATACATCCTTTCTCAGGGTGGAAGGATAGACAGGAACACCTGTAGACTGTTTCAGGTCTGAAGAAGAATACAGCTTGATTTTCTCCTCTCTCTCAAAAATGAAAGTGCTTTTTATCTGATGGTTGTCTGTGAAGGTCTAGCAGGTTGAAGATCAGATTGGTAAGCATCAAGTTTTCTCTATTGCTAATAGTTTTTTTTTCGTTCATTTTTTTCACTATCCAATACTCTTACACATTGTATAAATTAAGGTACTTAATGGCTGTTTTGGCTGTAACCTAAAAAAATGAAGGGTGGTCTCTTACTTTTGGAGAGTACTTTCTATCTATATTATAACCAGGTGTGTTCAAAAGTGAACGGCAGAATAACTGTATAACATTATGGGCATTATTCCATACAAATTTGAAGGAATATATTAACATTGGTCATCTCTATTTGCCACAGCTGTAGCACAAAGTTGATTACAACAGACAATCATGTCTTTTGGCCATAAAACAGAAAAAATGTATAGTGGAAGTCAATAGGCATTTGCTTCAGGATCTGCCCATGGTTATGTTATTATATCTTATTGATGCTACAGTGGAAATTGTACTCATTTTGCTGCCTATGCCCAGACATGGAGCAGCACAGTTATGCACTAGTGTTTCCATTCAGTATGAATCTAATTTACTGTCTATGGTAATCGACGGTGCAGTATAGAGGCAGCAGGCCAAAAATAGCTTGAACAATGCTGTGGTATTGCTTTGCATGTGCCTAGAATGCAAAAATATTTTATAACTAATGTGTGTGTGCGTTTCTGTGTCTACTATCTGAGCCCTGGTGTGTCAACTGAACACACTTTATCTAATCTAGCTGTCTGTTATCTCCTGATAGGCCAGTGGCCATCTGAGTCTTAGTGATAGGGGATAGCTGGATCCAGTGGCCAGTCCTCTGAACCGTGGAAGAAGTGTTCTGGAGTGCAAGCTGTAAGTGTGTGTGTGATACGTCTGTAGATTTAATTCATCTGGAAAAATATTCTGCACAACCATCATCAATCATCAACTCCTGGCAACATGCCACCTGCTCTCATCAGCATCTGTAATACGTAGCAATAAACTTTTAGAACCTGCAGACAGATCTGATGCTGAACCGACATTAACTTTTGGTTTACTGGAAGAGAGAATGATTGAGTTTTGTTATGCAAACACAATTACAGGAAAACACACACACACAAAATGTAAAATCACAATTATACTTTCAGTGCTACACAATACCAAGTACTTCAGTCAGATAACAACTGAATTGTCACCCTCAGGTGATACATTCAATTTTGTAAACTTAAATTTTGGAATTATAAAATTAATTATAATCTGAAATGTTTTTGCTATTTTTTAGGCCAGCTGGTATAAGCTATTGGTGTTGGGGGTATGTGACCTTGAACGCCTGGTGGAGGGGGCATTATTATGGTGGCAACATAATTTGGGTATTTCAGTTGTTGTTACAATATATGTGAATGCAGCAAGTTTTACATTTCAAACCTGATTAATTTTTTAAAGTTAATATCTGTAATATCTGATGAAATACTGTGCAACTGCATGCTTTATAGCCCATATTGGAGAACAGAAGACATTTTCAGCAGATATTTGTATAGAATTATATAGAAATGATTTTAATAGCTGTTCCTTGAACCAACACTAAGTACTGTCACTAAGAAAACCCAAACAGATAATTTCATTAGAAGAAAATATAAGTGATGGGCATTCCAGCTTTTTCAGTGCGTTTAAACAACCGGCTTAGCTCACAGACCGCCACAGTAAATAAGAATTTGCTATTAATGGCCTGCATTGTCAAATAAAAGGTTAACTAAATAAATAAATAAAACAGACAAGAGTTGGCACGTTCAGCTCTCAGACAGTTCATCACTATGTACCTGTTTTTGTTTTCTCAAAATGAAACAACTCAGTGATATTTTCTATTATTTAATTTAGTGTACCTTTTAATTAATTAAATAACAAAACATGCATTGTGGAAATGATTTAGTCACATATTAGATATTTAGATGAGCAAAATGTGGGCAAGCCAATCAGTCATTAACAAACAAGGGCAGGTTAAAGTTAAAAATCAGTACAAACTATGAGGCATACTGCTACAAACTTGCTGAACATCTATAAGAATAAATCCAGAGATTAACTACTTAACAAGCAGCAGGTTTCGGGATAAAAGTGAGAGGCTCAATGTTCCAGGTGAGGTGTGATTTACAGCAAAAAGAAACATTCTTCAATGTGAATTCTCAGCCAACAACACTTTTTTATCATTCATCTCCCCCTGTTCAGGGTTGTAATGCCCTATTTTAATAAAGCCAAAATAATATTTCAGTTTAATTATCAACTATCAGGAAGTACTAGCATGCTGCTCCTCTAGTACAAGCCTTTGCACCAGTAAAACCCTACTGAGTAAAGTTCTTTTTAATATGTAACTACAAACCCAATTCCAAAATGAAAAAATGGGACCTTAGGTAAAATACAAATAAAGACAGAAGGCAGTGAAGGAAACCAGAGAAATCTCCCATGACCTTGGAGACATCAGGGAGTACCAGATAAAAAACAGCACACCTCAGTGTGGGAGATCCTAGTTTGGTTATACTGAACACCGTTTGTCACTGCATCCACAAGTGCGACAGTGGATACGTGTGTTGTGATCTGACATTTCAGGTTATTCATAAAAACATATAATGGCCGGTGTGTTTCTCTGGACCAAAGAAGAAAAGGACCATCCAGATTGTTACAAGTTCAAAAGCCAGCATCTGTTGTGGTGGTCCAAAGCTGCCTCCTGTTTAAAAATGTGTGTCATATTAAGCTCATATTTTGAAGGTCTGTGTGGTTGCATAGCTGAAATTGTCAGTTGTAAAAAATCACATTTAAAAACTATGCTGCAGTTTAAGATTTCAGAGTGCTCTGATCTAAAAAAATCCTAAACAAATCTAATCAAAGCATTGCATCCATGATTCAAGACCCTTTTTAATTAGAATAGCCTTATCTGGAAGAGTCAATGTACCACTCCTTGCTTCATACAGGCAAGTCTGACCTCAACAATCATTCAAATGTCAATTTGCCTATTACGCTGGACGATCTGAACTTTACTTCAGTCCAGCACAATGACTTACAGCCAGCCATGGACTCCTCCCGGTTACAGAATTACAATTAGCACAGCAGAGGTCCTCATCATTAGTCTTCATAGTGAAACCTCTGCAGTCACTTCAGCTACCTGCATATACCCCAGAGAGAGCAAGTCTGAGTACTAAAGCTGGGGAGGTGGACACTGGATAAGAAGGATTTCGTCAGATACTGTGGAAGAAATAATGTCTCAAGCGAGCAAGACCATGCATAATAATAGTAACTAGCTTGTTAACATTAGCAGTCGTTAGAAGTTATTACAAGGAGTATTATTTGGCCTTCTGCAGTTTTCTTTTCTAAATAATGTCATAATGTGTTTAGAATACGCTGTAAGGCTATGATAGGACCACCTCCAGATAAACATATACACAGAAAATATTTTTTGTCCTAGGACTGTTGTTGTCCTAGCAGGAGGTGTAGTTGGTGGGGAGTGCTGTGAATCTGTGCCTCTGTAAATCCCTGGTGTGCTATAATACACTCCCAGCTGCTGCTTCCTTTTTATTGAACACCATAATATTGGTGTGGCAGAGAATTTAATGAGACAATGTTGGGGGGGGCGGGGCGGGGGGGTGTTTGGGGTGAAGGATGAGCGTTTGCTTCTTCGTCTTTGGTCAGATAGAAACATTTGTAATAGTGGACTTTTATTGTACATCCAGGTTTCCAATAAACACGAGCGAGCCATTTCTACTGGCAGCCACACATGCCGACACACTTTCCATCACTCTTCCATTTGTTCATCCGACTTTTTGTTCCTGTAACTGCCAAATAATGATGTTAAGGTATTTATGACCCAATTTATAACCATTAAAAAACTCATTTTAAAAACAAACACGCTTTATGTAGTTTTATTATAAAATGAAAATTATTGACAAGGTCTCTATAAACGTTCATAATTTGAAACCCTTGGTTCGATCTGAATGTCAACTCAACATGTAACGCGTAGCTAGCTAAAAACAAATGGATAGTTGGCCAGTCCATCGCATGGCTAACATCCACTCACGCACTCATGCACACACTCACACCTAGGGGAAATGTAGGGTGTGTCTCAAAACCTAGTGCTATTGTTTTGGATGCCGGCTGGTAGCTTAGCAACCAGCTAAACCTCCCGTCACATGTAGTGGGTGGGAACAATCTCTGACGCAGTAGCTCTCTAACTAGAGCGTCTCAATAATCTGTTTTAGAGATGTCAGACAGAACGCTGCCTGCCTAGTCAGTGCCTACTCACTAGGTTTTAAGACACACCCTTAGAGTGACTGATCAACCTAACATGCATGTCCTCTAACAGGTTCCAATCCTACCTTCTTACAATGCAACTAATTCCAAGCACTCAGAGGAAACCCACTCAAGCACAGGGAGAACATGCAAACCCCCCACCGAACGGCCTGGACCGGGAATCCAACTCGGATCATCTTGCTGTGAGGTGACAGCGCTAACCACTACACCACAATGCCACCTATATATACATTACAGGTTCTAATCCTACCTTCTTACAATGCAACTAATTCCAAGCACTCAGTGGTGCTAAAGTCCAGACTCTGGAGGTAGACAGTCCATTGTTCTGAGAACACAAGCTGCTTCTTTGTTAAATTTTTTATCTAGTTTCTTTTCTCAGTAATGGCTTCTTGACATCTACACATCCCTTTAGGCACATAGGTGGGTTGTATTTTCACAGTGAAAGGATGGACAGACATAACTGGATTTTTTTTAGATCTGAAGAGTGGAGCTGGATTTTCTGCTCTCTCTCCCGAAGATGAAAGCTTTAAGTGCCGTTTCCATTTCTGATAGTGTCAATTTTGGGTTTTAGGGAGTTGTTAAGCATCCTATTGTTTTGGAAACTCCTGTTATAATCCAATTTTCTTTGGACATTCCCTTCTTTATGCAGTCCCCTTAGAAATATTTCCTGGAAAATGTACTTGCTCTTAAAAGGCCTTTTCGTCCAGATATGAATGAAGGATGTCCTCTGACTCCTGCACAATACTATATATCTCCATCTCTACAGCTCAACCAGAGTTCATCAAACAGAGTGGTCTATTTTGGTAAGCTGCCTGACTATACTCTCAAAAAAATGTCTTAAAAACTAGCGCTGCATGTCGAGAAAACCCTGGAGTGTGATGATTTTAAAGAGATTATCATTCAGTGGACAGTCATGGGAATGTTCTTCTCACCTAGCAAGGCTAGTTCTTGCTTAAACTGCTGGAGACAGGGTGTAGGAACATTGGCTGTGTTTATTAAACCTTCGATAGCTGCTAAAAACAGTGTCTTCTCAGATTAATACAATATGTGGACAGTGACTTTTGGTAAAGCCATAATTCAGTATATATCCTGAGATCATCTTCTGCTTCTATCCAAGCATGCATAAGGAGCCTTAACCTGCTTGAACCCTGCATCATTTAAAATGCACCTCCATAAACCACAGATTCCTTCAGATGCTCATCAGCTTTTTGATTGCACCTTTTCACTACAAGTAATTTCTCCCTTTTGATGAGAGACCTCTTATCCTTTTATCCAGTGTTATTCACAGCAACTCTCGAATCAAAGAGCAATCGCAGATGATGCATCTACACATAGCTGAATTACATTACACTTGAAGAAAGTATCCTCTCCAGCAAACGTCTTAGCTCCGCTTATCACAATCTATCAATGCAAGGGCTTAAAACAAGATGTGCTTTGGAAATCTGTACAAAGTTCTGTGGGTCTCCAAGGCCACCTCAGGATTCTGGAAGCATCCAGGCCTTTGAAACTGACTTCAGAGGAACACTTGCCCTTGAACTGACCAGAGAGGGAAACTGAGGGATCAGCAGATACCCTACAGGGACTTTAAGAACACACCCTGATTAGCATTGGTCAAAACTGCGAGTGTCCAGGCATTTAAGTGTGTTTTGAGTTTCAAAGTTGTTACTTGTGCAGTTGCGAGAATGGATGTGAGTTTCATTTTAAAACACAAGCAAATGTGTCAAACTATTCCTGTTATGGCTGTGGTCTATTACATACATACGTTAAAAGAAGTGCCACTTACCCTGCAGTTTCCCAGCTCCTCTGCTGTTAAAATGATAGTGCCACATTTCTTCCCCGGGATGCCCCTGAAACCAAGCCAAATGAAATGCAATTTCAGTGATGCAGTGTAGCTTCTAAATGTATGACCCACTCACCAGTCCGGTCCAGTCCATATATAGAAATGAAGCTGTAAATGCAGTCTGTTTTGAATTCATTGTTTTCATGAGGTCACAGAAGCTCACAGTTCATTTACATATATCTGCCAATTTAGTTGTTTACTCTGAAGTTAAAAGGAGCGTTTCAGCTAAAACAACCCATAGTGCAAAGAAAAACTAAAACTATGTGGGTTTTGTCAGTGCAGAATATGGTACCCTATGCAGTATGCAGACGTATGCAAAAGTTTGGGAGCCCCGGTCAAATTACACGTTCTGTTGATTAAAGTGAAAATAACGTAACAGGTCCTCTACAGAGAACTCAATATATTAAACCCAACACACAGAAATAATGCACCAAAACCAAAAGATAATAACAGATGTAAAGGTACAATTTGCAAGGTTTTTAGTTTAGGACATTCCTAGATGAAGTGAACTTCAATCAACCCCTTTCCTTGCACATCAAAAACATTTACATAATTCTGTTGCAGAAATATCTACTGAAGTTAGCATGCTAACCAGCTAACTCAGCACAACCTGTTTTGTAATAGTAACTGGCACCTGAACAGGAAATAGTCACTGTAGCGTTGAGTACGCCATTACTCCATTATTGAATAATGAGAAAGTAATTTGACCACTGGCATTCAAATGTTTGCACACTATTTTATAATCCATCTATTATCTGCCACTTAATCCCGCTAGTTGGGGTCACGGGGGGCTGGAGCCAATCCCCGCGTCATCGGGGGAAGGCGGGGTGCAACATGGACAGTTCACCAGTCCATTGCATGGCCAACACTCACTCACGCACTCACACCTACGGGCAATTTAGAGTGACCATTCAACCTATCATGCATGTGTTTGGACTGTTGGAGGAAACCAGATTACCTGGTGGAAACCCACTCCAGCACGGGGAGAACATGCACACTCCACACAGAACGGCCCAGACCGGGAATCCAACCCAGATCGTCTTGCTGTGAGGTGACAGTGCTCACCACTACACCACCGTGCTGCACTACTTTATAATCATTTTACTAAATCAGAAGTGTACAAGCAAAGTTTCATTACCAATGTAATAGCTGGAGACTAAACCAGGACAAAAATACTAATGCCTCAAACATTTGATGCTGGTGAAGAGTTTTTCAAGAGTACATTAAACAGCAAAGAGAACCAACAAAATCAATTAGACCTTTCCCTCTCTCAAATTCAGAACCAATCTAAAGAAGCACCAACTGGAAGGCAACCATGAACAACCCAAACAGAAGACATGATATTTGGAGAATTACTATCTATATGGCTGCCAGATGTCAGAAGTGACTTGATGGCATCTAACAATAATAATAATAATAATAATAATAATAATAATCATCATCATCATCATTTCACAACCACTTTATTTGGCATTCAGGTTTATCTACAGGTTAAACTAGCTCAGTGAAGATTAGCTTGGTGGTGGTGGAAAGAAATAACCCAAATGCTGATATAAAGAATTTGAAAGAAATTCAACACTGGTGGTTAATTCTCCCCCAGCTGTTTTTAAAATGCACTTAACCATGATTGGGTATGAAACACCGAGTTATTATCTTAATTTGCTTGTGACATCGGCCTTCCGGGCACTAAGGATAAACAAGTGACAATCACATCATCATAAAATGTTATTTCTATTCCATTTGACTAAAGAGATCACAGCAAAAATTCAAATCATCAGCGTAATTAACTCACATAGAGAAAAGGTTATACCTACACTGTTGCAGTAAATTAGATTCAGTTTTATTTTGAGCTAAGGGGATGTGGGTGACACTATTGCGATAAGGGTCTTTTTTAGTCTCTGGAGATCATCAGCGAGGGGAAAGAAAGGATAATATCTGATTATCTGGTCCTAGTTGAACACCGCTGGTGGTACATTATTAGAAGGTCAAGTTTTATACAAAATGTATCCCTGCTGGGCATAATTAAGGTAACTAATCTGGGCCATTTTTCCCTTAGCAGTGACCCACACTTTATTCTTATTAGCAAAAACTGCCACAGGACAGGAGCAAGGATAGCAACTTTTAGCTTGAATGTGCAAAACTGACACTAAATTTAATGCATTCTATCGACCGGACACCTGCTCCTGGCCAGGAAGAGGAGGCTAATTAGCCAAGAAGTGAAATCTGGTTAATTAGTTGTATGTATGCATTTTTAAGTGACTATAAACTCTTGACCTAAGCTAAAACGGCATTAGCTGATGGTACTAATGGGAAGTATTTAAGTACAGCCTTGAGACTTGAGATAGGTGGTTCAGTCTTGTCCTTCAGGAAATCCAATACTATAAGTAAATTACATTTACTAAATAATTAAAAAAACACAATGGAATTCACACCCGTTTCTCCATGAACCTTCAAATTCCTCCTTTAGAGTCCTCAGGGTGACCCGTGTTATCTTTAATTCTCTCTATCTTGCCTAGCACTCCAGAAAGCCTACCACTGCTCATGGTCCTTTTTTCCATTAAGGCACCAGTGGAGACTTGTGTGATTGAAGCAGTTTACACGGCAGCCATTATACGGCCTTATTTTCTAAAATGACATTGGCGTTTCAGTTTCAGTCCTCCATTGTCTCTTGGGTAGCATTTCAGCCAAAATTAATTGCCCTTGAATTATTAACACAATGGCTTGACTTCAGACCAAATGGATCCTTCAAGTAATTTGTTGGATTATGAAGCAAAGACAAGTAAAAGAGGTTATAACCAACCGTGAGAAGAGGTTAACTCATTTTCTCAAGGTCCAACCAAAGGGCCTGAAACAATATTGCTCTCTAAGATAAGCTTCAATGATGTCCCATAAAAGAGAGTTAAAGCAAAGGTTATCTGCAGCTCTGGACCCCCTGCTTGCTGTAAGTGCGTGTAGTTTCATTCACATTTAATGAAGCTCTGAATGATCAACAAGCGCATAAACTCCAACCAACCGATCCAGCTGTTTCCCTGAGATCAGCACTCCTCAGCCAGGCGGTGAAAATCAAATTGAGCTCCAGAATTACAACCAAATCGTTCATAATCGGCTGAAAATTCTTGGACTTCAGTGGCACTGACCATGGAGCAGGGGCTTTAAAACAGAACCCTCGCAGAAGGAGGAGGCGGCATGCATGTCTCTGTGTTAAAAAAGTGTCTTTGATACTGCACTCATTCACAGGCTGCCCTAAATGCACTCATTCATTCCGATGGGACACCAAAGTCTCAGATGATGAAACCATTTGAAATGCACCATCCAATTTCCTATTACAATCCACACCGGTGCGGCAGGCTGTTTATTATGGATGTGGCTCTTACTGCTCTGCGCTGCCAACGCTTTGCTGTGGAGCCGAGCAGAATCAATCACATTCATGCCTCTCCATGCTCTGTTCCCAATTGATTAGCATCTGATCAAACATTAGAATGTCCTACTGGCTTCGGTTTACACTGGAAGTGCTGTGTAATGTTCAGCATTAATTTATGCTGGGTCACTAGCACCCAATTGGCCACGTTCCACCCACACCTACAAAGTGCTTTCACAGCGACTGTTCCCTACCAGTTTTACAGATTATTCTTTTATTACGTAAAGTGGCTGATGTACATTTGTAATACACAGTTGAGTGATGTTTTGGTGGCATCCTCTGAGCTCATTCGTTCATGTGGAAGGCACTCTACCCGATTTGGATATGAATCCATCCTTGCAGATCACGAACACCCATACATGATCGTCTTCCCTGGAGTGGATTCGGCATGTCACACAGCTAGAAATGTCCCACATTGGTTGGAAGATTGGTTGGCTTGACTAAGACTTCCAAGTACCACCTTGGGCTCTTAATTCCCCAATTGAGCATCTGTGGGACCATCTCGATCACATATGTGCCCTTCAGCAGCTGTCCAACATGACGAGGTAAAGGAGTAGCACAGCCCTGACTGTGACTGTAATCGGTTCCGGTTATATAATTTAGAGACAGATAGCCAATGAAAGGAAGGGTAAATGCAAACTAAACTCAGAACATTTATTCTAGACTATTATTATTTTTAATTTTATTATTATTTATATTGTATATACTGCACTGTTTATTTATCTATTTTTTTAACTGAGGGCCTTGCTATCCCTTTGCTGCTGTAACACGGTGAATTTCGGTTGGAAGAGCTCGACCAAGTCTTCCTAGTACCACCTTGGACCCTTAATTCCCCAGACCTGAACCCAATTGAGCATCTGTGGGACCATCTCGATCATATCTTATATGTGCCCTCCAGTAGCTGTCCAACATGACTAGGTAAAGGAGTAGCACAGCCTTGACTTTTGTCAATCATGTTTTTTTTTTTTTTGGAACCGGTTTTGCTCCTGGTTACATAATTTAGGGACAGATAGCCAATGAAAGGTAAATGCAAACTAAACTCAGAACATTTGTTCTAGACTATTATTATATTTATTTTTATTATTATTTATTATTTATATTGTATATACTGTGCTGTTTATTTATCTATGTTTTGTACTGAGTGCCTTTCCATCCCTTTGTTTGCGAAGTGCGGACCACTAAGGCAGGGCAAGGCGGGGGAAACTTGGGGCTGGAGTTCTGGGTGGCTTCTGCTGCTAGGTTTTAAAGCTAGACCCCCCCTTTTTGCCAAGGAAGAGTGAGTAAGATTTTGAAAGAGTTGGAGGAGCTGGGGATGTGGTGGGGTGCGAATTTCGTCACGAGAAGGTGAGGGCAGTAGAGTGGTTTATATAGAGCGTGTAATGATGGAAGGAAGGAGTTTGGGCGTGGTCCTTCTCCCAAAGTTATTTCATAACTTCATCTGCTGTAACACAGTGAATTTCCCCACTGTGGGACTAATAAAGGATTATCTTATCATATCTTGTCTTACTAGTAAGGAGTGATGAGGGAGGAAAAGGGACGGTGCATTTCCTTGTTTCTTATGAGAGTGTCGGACACTTTCTGGTACCCCTTTACGTTTGGAGTATGAATTCAATAAGTTGCACAGTGTTTTAAATGACTTGTGACAGAAGAATCTGATTAATTCTATACAAAGGTTGAGATAGGAGGAAGACCTCTTATAGCCAGGACAAACTACATGAATGTCAGTCTTCATTGTGCACATATTGCAGCACAAGCGCACATTGAACTAGTTAAAAAAAAGATCCAGTGCCCTAAAAAAAGATCCAGTGCTGTCTGTATGCCAGACAGGAAGTGTACAGCCTAAGCAGACAGGCATGGGTCAATAGAGCTCAGTGAAATGGCCTTCAGGTGAACAAACCCAATAGAACACGAGTGACTAAGTGCAACAGAAATAGGATTAAAAATCTATGCAGCAATGGACCATTAACAATATATGAAGTAGTGTTTTAATTGATAAACCATGTATGTACCCATAGCTGGAACAGCCTGCGCGCTCTAAACCCTGCTCTTAGAGCTTGAACTGTACAGCACCTTACATTGCACATTAGAATGACATACATGTGCCCACAAGGTTGGTGTCAGGGAGATGTTCTATACAATGTCAAGATAAATAGCAATATTGATTCACAATGAATGTCAGTGTAGGTGATACGGTGCCACGCACAACATATAAATTACAGCTGAAGCTAGCCGAGAATTTAAAGTGCACTGTTTTTATCCTGAACCTGCACCGCCTTTATAGCCAGATTACCTTTAAGTCAACGGCACACGCACCTTTCCCTGTTCGGCTGCACAAAAGCACCTCTGATCAAACAAGGCTTTAACAAAGCGTGCTAACGAAGCCAGAGTCGTAATGGACTGGGGGAATATTTTTCCATACTGATCACACATGAAAGGTAGGAGAGCCAAGCTAGAGGCGTGATTCAGTATTATGCCTGTTATTCACTGCCACTATTTACAGAGTCCCTTTTTTCCTTTTGCACTAGTCGCGGTTTAGCATCTAATTTCGCACGGGCAGGCCTGATTTGAGATGTGGATGTGATTTATGAAGCCACTTCTGAGCCTAATAAGTCGCGCGATGTTTGTGAGGCAAATTCTACATGCTACATCAGGAGCCATTCATCAGATTGTGGCAGAGCTCTGGCCAGGGCCCGCGACAGCAATTTGATTTCTGCTCAGGCTTGTCCCACAATAGGACACAAAATGTTAACTTCCCAGCCAGGAAAACTACATCCCAATTAAACGACGGGCCACGCAATGCTTTTCTGGCTCATTCAGGTTATTGAGCTGCTCCAAACCAAGTAGATCATGTCCTCAGCTGTGACAGAGAGTGAAAAAAAAATGTATGTGATTTAATTGTAAGCGGCGCTGTTATATGAAGCTACAGGAAGCAAGGCATCTGGTGAGGCGTGTGCGTTCGCTCATTAAGATGAAAAATGACGCTGGTATTTAAACAGGCGAACAGGCAGGTGGCAGCTGGAAGATGGCTGGAGTTTGGACAGGTAGCTGAGGATATGATACAGGCAGTCCCAAAACAAACTGCATTATTCAGGGCGTTAATATGCCAGTTACTATGCAAATCTGCAGAGTTCTGCTCCTGAAAATGGTTCTGATATATTTCCTTAACAAGCTCATAATGAGAAATATTAGATATGCTGACTAGATATATGATAGAATGAGGTAGTTTTACAAAACAATAGATATCACAATGAAACTGGCTACTCCTACATATTCTTAAATGTTTTTGGTCTTATTTGACATTTTCTTTCCTCTCTACAATCACGAGAACGAATTTAACATTTTACATTCATTTTGTAGTATTCAATTTACCCTAAATCTAGCTGGGGTGGTACAGAGGTGCACTGGGTAGAGCTGTTGTCTCACAGCAATAATGGCCTACGAGGTCTTTTCTGTGTGGAGTGTGCATGTTCTCCACAGGTGCGTCTGAAATTGCCTACTTGCCCACTGTTCAGTAGCCGAAATCAGTAGGTAAGCGCAGCTGGTATGTCCGAATACTCAATAGGCATCGAGTAATAGGCGACCGGTACCCAGATGACCTACTGCATCGGCAGCCATTTTTATGTAGGCAAACACAGCACACTGTGCTATCCCATGATTCCCCTGGAGCTGCGGATGAATTCAAAGCGGAGGAAAAAAACGGTGAAAAGCAGAACGTTGGCTGTGTGTACGCAGCTATGGCTAGTGAACTGCTGCTACAGAAGTTAGCGCTACTGCTGAGGTAAACAATGATTACATTCCTTCCAATTCGTCTTCTCAGAGCTACAGCTAGACACCGTCTGAGTACATATTTAGACAAAAATGCAGATCAGTGTCACAAAAAGTCTAAATCTGTCAGTAAACTGAGCTTTTAAATGAATAGCAGGACTTATACGGTGGTGGTCTGACGTCTTGCGTCACAGGACGCTGATAAGATGGTGCACGTAGTTTGTCCGAGTTTGTGTGGCTACTAAAACTCACCTACTAAAATTACCTACTAGTCTGCTGATCGAGCAGTACGCACAGGCTCTAATCTAGTACCTACTGACTAGTAGGCGAATTCGGACGCACCTCACGTGTCTGTGTGGGTTTCCTCTGGGTGTTCTGGGTTATTTGCAGTAAGCAAGATGGAGATACTAAATTGTGTGAGTATGTGAGTGTGTTTATTTGTATGTCTGCCTTGTGGTGGCCTGTCCAGGGTGTTAACTGCTTTCAGCCCAATGAGCACTAGCATTATATCATAAAAGGAATGAACATCCACATATTTATGAATGAGTGAATGAATGAATGATGTATTAAAGACTTCTGTCCACAAAGTAGTGCATGAAATTTAGTTAACGGGTTCTTTGTTTTATTGCTGTGTCTGTTCTTTTTATTATACATAACTATTAGTGTGGACTGGATGAAATGTTATGGTTTCTTGAGCTATGTACTTTTACAGAGTTAATTCTCTTGCTGCTCTATATTTAGAAAGCTTATATATTATATTAAGTATATAGTTACAATATAATATTTCTTTAGTTAAGCCATTAAATTGCAGGTTAAGATAGCTAGGTAAATCATAAGGTTAGGTCTGTCCAGTTGCAATCTAACTAGCCAAAGTCAAACAAACAAACAAACACACTACTTCATCATCGCTTAAAATCCATGGAAAGCAGTAATAAATATGTGTTCAGCCACAGAAAACCCCCAAAAGGTAATTTCAAAAAGTAATTGCAAGTATACGAAATTAGGTTTTCAAAATCATAAAAAATGAAGCAGAATCTGCTCTGAAATGCTGGGAGCGTGTCTGCTGAAGGTGCTGAAACCAGTGCCAACTGCAGGAAAGGGTGCAGTCTAACAACCTGAAAAATGGATGCTCCATGGATGCTTTGTTGGAGTCGTTAGAGCCAGGGGACACTGACGTACCTCAGAATCAAGCTTGTTCTGCTCAGCCTGCAATAGAAGTTTTCTCCCATTTACGCAAAGGGTAGCCAGTGTAAGATAACAGAGAAAGCAGTAACCCGTGGTCTGTTGGCAATGTTTCATATGAGACTGTGTTTTACATCCATTCATTTTCCGCTTTATCCCGCTAGTTGGGGTCACGGGTGGGCTGGAGCCAATCCCAGCGTCATCGGGTGAAGGCAGGGTACACCATGAACTGTTCACCAGTCCATCACATGGCCAACATTCACTCACGTACACATTCACACCTACGGGCAATTTAGAATTACCAATCAACCTAACATGCTTGTCTTTGGACTGTGGAAGGAAAGCGGAGAACCCAGAGGAACTCACTCAAGCACGAGGAGAACATGCACAGTCCACACAAGACGGCCCGCACCGGGAATCCAACCCAGATCATGTACAATTTATCCCAATTGTTAACAATTTATCGAATGCATTGAGTGGTCCTACCTAGCCTGCTCATATCATTAGTATAGTGTAGTATATGTACAGAGCAACTTATGTGCTACGGTTGACAGAATAGCACAGTTCTGCCTAATGTATTGCCCAGAGACACAACACACTTACCTTTCGTGGTCTTAGAGCCCAGTAGGCTTGGCTACTCAAAGTACTGTGTACCGCCATTAATGTAGCTGTTAGTAAAGCACCGGTGAGTTGTAACAGGAGCTGGGGTTTGCAGTGTGAAATGTAAACACTGGGAAAGGATCTAGCTGATGCTAAAGTTAGCATCGCTCCAGTGCGCTATCGAACCGTGATTTCAAGCCTGCCTGAAAAAATTCTGAAACCAAAAATGTTAGCAAGCTAGCCAGCTACATTTTTATCAAAAGCACATGTAAGTACATAGTTAGATATTAAACACCTTACAACACCATCATAGCCAGCATTTCCACATTTCCACCAAAGTTTGATCCTCATATTAAATAAACCTTTTACCCTGAATAAACACATTTTATTATAAACATATGTAGAGAATCAAATTCTGATTACTAAGAAGAATCAACTCATCCGTACAACACAGCAAGCGAGAAGAGGAGGAAGAGAAAGACGGACCCGTTGGTATGTTGCGAAGTACAGTCTGAAAATAAGTAGAGACTGAATGGAATAGCAGAACATAACACCATGTGTGATTTCAAAATGGAGTGCCAAGCTATGGGTCTCTCTGCTTGATCCGAATTAACATCCTTGTTTCAGTGAGCTAAGCTGAACAAACACAGGCCACTGGACCATTAGAAGCATTGCTGACCAACGTCACTTAGAAAAGGATTGAATGAAAGACAACACCTGACTCATCATGTGGCATGAAAGCAGATAAAGGTTTTGCAAAAATTCACTGGATCACAGCCATCATAAACACAACGCAAAGCTGATCAGAGTGAAACTGCATTAAAGAAGGGCTCGGGAAGCTGTAGGGGAGGTGGAATAGGATTAGAACCCTAATCCTGCTGATTTTTTACACTTGGATAGGCATCCATAATCCTTAGATACACTAAGATTTAAATTAAGATAACTTGTGGCTTTGTCTCTGTGCCTTCAAATTAGGTGATTTCTCAGAATGCAAATTTGCCACTGCATATATATATATATATATGGACAATATATGGTGTAGTTGTGAGCAAGCAAGAAGCATATTGTTAATTATAAACATTTCTTCTTTAGAAAAAGACTGCATAATGTAAAGGTTCTATACAGAATACAGGTTTCTCTTAGATGAGCCAAGAGCCATTGGGTTCTTTAGGGTATGAGAAAACCAAAATGTCTCAAGACATAAGGAGTTCCAGAAGAGGAGAAAGAAGTACAAAAGTTGAGGAAAAATCTTGACCACTAAGTACAGTGGAAGGACAGTCAGTAAACGAATAGATCTCAGGCCATATTCCAGTGTGCATTAACAAACGACAATTGATCCAGACAGGAAAGAAACTTATGGTTCTAGTTCTAGTTCATTTTCTACCTACTTTGCAGACTGGAGCAGATCAAATAACCATGATTATAAAAAAAACATCATGGTTTAACTTATAGACTAATCTAGGTTGTATTAACAAACTATATAATGTCTGCACTCACTCACATGAACATATCTACATTCACACAGAACTGTTTGAAATTTCTTTTCACTAGAGAGTGTGCTGAGATGTTATTTTTCTTGTTGATTGGTTAGCTAATAACACTGTTATGCTGACATTAAATAATATAGTATGCTTTTCTGCACTCACACTCTCGCAAATATCTACAAATATCAAAATACACAGAGTCAAGCAGAATCAAACAAATCTGCAATTTTTTTCTGCAAGAGTAAAGCAAAAACACTAGAATACATGCTGCTCCCTACATAGCTTATGGCCCCTTAGCAGCCTTTTAAGCAATAGAACTAAAATGCTTTTGACACATCAACATATCATTGTAGTTTTAGTTTCATTCCTAACTGAAGGAATAAAGAATTCAATCAATAGAATACCATTAAATTCCTATTAGGTGCTGTTGGAACCAAAACCCTATAACACTGAAATCCTAAGTACAGGAACAATGACCAATGAAAAAGCAGAGTTTTAGTTTTCCGGTTCCCAAATAGTCTGCCGCTTCGAAGTGGTCAAAATGAGCTTAGATGGTTTGCAAGAGGGTTGATAAAAAGGTCAGAAAGACAGGAAAGTGTAAGAATACTGAAAGGCTTTAAATGTAAAACGAAGGATGATGAATTGAACATGTTCTTTCATTGTAAGCCAGTGAATACTCTGGAGTGCAGGCTCGATATGGTGACAGGACTGTGATGGGGAACAGCTGAGTTGTGCACAATCTTTGGAGGGATCTGAAGCTGATAAGAAATTTAAGAGGAAAAACAACCTTAAATATTTCATACATATGCTACAACACCCTGAATAATGTGTGCACGAGAAGCATAGAAGTCACTCAGCTAGTCACCAACCCCATGATCTTAATGAGCTCTCATTTTCCTCATCCTGGAACACTTTGCTGTTAAATGAACCTTAGAGCTGCTACAAATGTACCATCATCTTTCACTGTGAAAAGATACACTTAAGACATCTGTATGTAAATTTGAGTTGTCTCTAAATTAATCTCCACATCCTAACAAATGCACCAAAGCAAGTCAAAGAAGCCATCGCCCTGGTTTAAGTGAGTTATGGGCAAAATTACACAGACTAGCCTGAAACACCTGAGATCACTAAATGACAAACCCATTCCAGCAGACGTGGGTTAAGCGGGAGACAGCTATTGTAAAACTGCTCAGCGGCAGGGGCTACTTTTCAGCAACTACTGCTTTAACGGCAAGGTCCTGCATGATAGCTTAAGCACTTTATCTGTCCCCTCTGCCACCGCTGCCTGGGCGTAATAGCCCTAGCCGTGTGCAGTGAGTGATAGCATTCATATCTATAATTCTGTTACTTACTCTCCACTTGCCTGTGAGCTACTCCAGAGTGTGGGTCTGAAACTCAGGAGGGTTAAAAGAGGGTTGGTTAAAACCGACGCCGTGGCCATGTCAAAGATTTATTAGCCCAGGGAAACCCACCACAAAGGCCACAAAGGAAAATGGAGATTCCATTTTCAGCCAAAGCGACCAGAGCTAACGTGATGGCTTGCACTTCTGCACTTTTCACCAGCCCTTCAAAACCAATACTGCAAAGTGTACACATCAGCTAATTCTAAGACAGCAGCGGAAGAAAGCTTTGGCTACTCTCTAAATATTATATTAATGTAACCTTCTAATGACTTCACACGGCCTTTTCCATATTTATGGCGTCAGAGATAAAAACTCTTATAAACCCAGGTTCTGTCAGTCCATGGAGTTCTATTCTGAGAACAGAGCTGCATTCTTACTCTGACAGGCTTATTAAATATGGCATTCCATCAGCCCACCAACAAACACAGGTATGAACACTGATAATATACACTTACTGAGAACTTTTGTTGAACGTCTACATTTTTGCTAATTTTATGAGCTCCACGTACCATACAGTTTACAGTCCATCTGTTTCTGTGCATAATTAATTATCTCCACCTGTGTCCTGCATATCAATGGTCAGGACCACCCACAGAGCAGGTAATATTTGGTTGGTGAATTATTTTCAGCACTGCAGTGGTGATGCACTTGCATGTGTACCAGCACAACACACCACCACCATGTCAGTGTCACTGCAGTGCTGAGAATGATCTACCACCCAAATAATACGGGCTCTGAGGTGGTCCTTTGGGAGTCCTGACCATAAAAAAACAAAGAGAGTGAAGGAAGGGGTAACAAACTGTACTTGGAAACCAGTGGAGTGCAGTCTGTAATTGTAGAACTACAAAAGGCATTTATATGGTAAGTGAAGCCGATAAAACATGCATTAATAAGTAGATACATGGTTGGTGTATTTAGAAATCATAACTGAGTACTTCTTACCTTACGGTGAATTTCATTTAGCTTGAAAGTAATTTGCCAGCACATGGCCACAGTATGCCACAGCACTATACAGTACTTTGTGTACAACAGATTTAATTAGACACAAATAGACAAAGATGCTAATAAACAGTATAATACTGCAGCGTTGATGTCTGGTGCGGCCATCTTGGATTTTTATGTCGGGCTTGGTGAGGCTGCCCCAAGTTTCTGAGGAAATCTGTTCCCGTTAAAATTCCCAGTTTAAATGGAAACACTACATTATTACACTAGTAAGTGTAAGTAGGTACATTTGTACTGACATAAGGACCTTTTCAACTATAGTGACATGCCGTCGTATGGAAAAGTTTGGGCAGCCATGGTCAAAGAATTTTGATGATTTTCCTTCACAGAAATCACACTTCTGCACGGTTTAGTGCACTGTTACTGTTGATTTACTGAGTTTAACATATCGGGCAAACACAATACATAAAATCTTACCTGTTTAATGGTTAACTGAGAAAAGGCAGAAAATAAATAGAGATTGTGCACCAAAATTTACAGTTACAGTTTACACTTACCTCATATAAGACATGTTAACTCGTTTCTATGTCATCTGACCAGTGGCGTTCCAACATTTGCACCTTGTGTACATGCACACCCCTGTACACTTGATAATTTTATTCGTTTTTTTATTTGATTGGTTGCAATTTAAACCTCAGCCAGCATCAATCATTATGTAGTTGGAGAAGACTTTTCTTTAGAGACATTAGACATTGGCAGATTGAAAGAAAATGCATTTCCACTGTGAGCTCCCTGAATATGACAGATCCAGTTAAAATGTCAACTTCTGAAGGGCATCTCTACAAAACTCCAAAGAGCACAATCAATTGTTTATGCCATCCGCATAATATGGAAGCAGGATGAAAATAAGCAGTAGCCTGTGTGCAGTGCATTTAAATTGGATGAGGCTTATATTTCGCCTCTCAAGATAACCCATTTATATGCCAGTCTTTTCAGGTCCCATAGGTTAGTGTGTTGACATACTTCTGACATACTTACTTTGTACTGTAAGTGCATTTAATTTTTAATAATGCCAAGATGGTACGGTTGGAGCAGCATTAATATGAAAGAAGGTAAAGTGTGTCAGGAGAGAAAGTCCTCCCTAGGCTTACTGTACATCACCACATACCATAACTAAAATCCAATAATGGCACAAAGTGCCATTAAAATTCATACACATTGGGTTCGAAATGAAAAAAAGCATTGAAGTTGCTCAACTCAAACATGTACTACGTTTCCACATGAACTAAATTCCATCAATTATTGCTGAACATAAATAAGGTGAAAGACCAAACATATTTATATAGAATGTATATTTATGTAGAATGCTTAAATACATTATATGGCCAACAATATGTGGAAAACTGACAATCACACTTATATAAATTTGTTGGACAAACCATTCCAAAATCATGAGTTTTAATAGGGATTTGGCCCCTCCCTCTGTGGCTATAACAGCCACCAAACCTACACCCTTGATTTCATGAAGCTTCCAACACACAGTCCTTGAGCTGTTGTTGCTTCCAATGCCAGCTTCAAACATCATGGCTAAACTATTGTTACTCCTAGACGCATCTGCATCATAATGTTAGTATTTATGAATACTGCCAATGCCTGTCCATTAACCTGTTACCAGTGGGTGTGGCTGAAATACCTAAACTCAATAACTAGGTTAGTATTGTTACTCCTAGACGCAGCTGCATCATAATGTTAGTATTTATAAATACTGCCAATGCCTGTCCATTAACCTGTTACCAGTGGGCGTGGCTGAAATACCTAAACTCAATAACTAGGTTGGTATTGTTACTCCTAGACGCAGCTGCATCATAATGTTAGTATTTATAAATACTGCCAATGCCTGTCCATTAAACTGTTACCAGTGGGCATGGCTGAAATACCTAAACTCAATAACTAGGTTGGTATTGTTACTCCTAGACGCAGCTGCATCATAATGTTAGTATTTATAAATACTGCCAATGCCTGTCCATTAACCTGTTACCAGTGGGTGTGGCTGAAATACCTAAACTCAATAACTAGGTTGGTATTGTTACTCCTAGACGCAGCTGCATCATAATGTTAGTATTTATAAATACTGCCAATGCCTGTCCATTAACCTGTTACCAGTGGGTGTGGCTGAAATACCTAAACTCAATAACTAGGTTGGTATTGTTACTCCTAGACGCAGCTGCATCATAATGTTAGTATTTATAAATACTGCCAATGCCTGTCCATTAACCTGTTACCAGTGGGTGTGGCTGAAATACCTAAACTCAATAACTAGGTTGGGTTATCCACATCATTTGACCATATATTGTACACGCAATGAATTGTTTTTTTGTGCTTGTGCTGCTGGAATAAAGATTCCTCCAACATCTATAGCTGCTGCAGTTAAAAGGTTCAACTCTCTTTTTGGGCATCATTTAAATGACTGAAAGAAAACTGTTCTTCTATAAAGAATTCAAATAGCCTCAAGTCAGAAACAAACTTCTGTGATTTCAGTCTACCATGGGAAAATGTGCAGCGTCTGAAGTTCAGATAAGACAAAATGCCTTTCGCTCGCCCACTTCTCTCACTGCTATCCAACATAATGGCTGCCCGGAGCCAAAGAATACCTGTCCTTTTTAACTTTGACATGACAGTGTGTCAAAACAGTAAGGCCTGGAAGCTTCAGAAACCTTGCATTAAGCCTTTATTAACGACATCACTGTAGATTTAAAGCTACAGTACTTTAGCATATAGATTCAAACCATAGCATAGAGCACTGTTCTGTTTAAATATGCGGTGGGAACACACATCCAGGTGTAGGGGCTGTATTCTGCTCCCTTTTCTTCAAAGCTTATATCTGAGATAGAAGCTCAGTCAGAGCTAAATCGATACCACTGGGAGGAAAGATACATGAGGCAGAGGAGGCAGAACTGGACCAAAGCTGCAAATTAGCGTTAAGGTTACCGCCGCTCCAATATCCTCCACTTGAGGGAAACGTCTAGGTAACTCCTACTGAGCCCAGTGTGAGTTTGTTTGCCCAGATACGGGGAGAACGAGTGGATCAAACTATCGTTAGATGAAAATGTAAATTGGGATAATTTAGCCTTGAGAAGACATCGACAAGATCCACAACAACAAGAAGAAGTCTATTTCTGATCAGCCTCTATTATTCCTCAGGCAAATCAGACAATGCTGTTGTCAAGCACCCTTTTTTATCGCCAAACGCTCGCAGTCATGTGTGGAAACAAGGGACAAAACTCTAGCCTGTAATTCCCCGAGAACAGACATAAACATGATCAGACAACGAGCAAAAATCCACAGCAGCAGAGGCGGCGCAGTAAACGCCATTGACATCTTATGTTGGGACAGATGCAGAATGACAGCACTGCGGTCGTGGTGAATTATTGAGCTCTGCCGGAAGAACAAGGTTTTTGCATTTTCTGAGAAGGTAAAAAAAATTGTGAAGCCTTTCAGAGGATCCCGCATGAAAGTCATTCTGATGTGCCCTGATCCTAACAAGAAACAAAGACAGCCTTATCTGACAAACATATTATTTCAGTGCCACAGCTTCATTGAACAAATGGCTTAAACAATAAAGATTGCTAATAGAACCTCTAGGATAGAGGCTTTAGTGTCATTTGAATCAGGTAGTCTGGTCAGCTCAAGTGTGGCTTTCACCTACCCAGAAAACAATCACAACAGACTTCAGAAGAAAACACAGTTGAAGCTCAAAGGGTTGCAATAGCATGTTATGGACTTGGCCCTTCAACACTATAACCCAGCAATGGCGACAGGTAAAGATGTACAATGTGGCCCCACTACATCCTGAGGCGGAGTGTTACTTTCCATGGGACATTCATACATAGATGTCATTTAGGGTTTAGAGCAGCAGTTCAAGAGTATGTACTTCGAGAGTAGGTAGTTAAGAGTAGGTAGTTCAAAATTCCACTATTTGAGAAATATGGCACTCTGAAAGTTTGGTATTATACAACGGAGACAAAATGTATGGATTACTGCATCCTACGCTAAACTTTCTTTACTGTCAGCACGTTCACAGTTATGAAATAAAATAAAATCGAGCAGTGCAATCAGCATGAAATAATGCATGCCTGTAGATTATAACAAAACAAATGTGGTGGTAATCAGCTATAACTCATCATGTCTTATCATATGTATTTTTCACAAGCAGATCTTGACCACTCCAACATGGCAGACACGCTGATGTATCATCTCAGATGAAGAACAACAATGCATATATATATATATAGAGATGGGAGGATTGATCGGCTATGTATCGGTATCGATATTTCTTCAATTTAGAGCCGATCCCGAGAGCCAATCAATGGCGTTAAACAAATTAGCCTAATTTCTGTATTTCCAGCTAGCGTTTCATCCAGGAAGAGGAGAACCCCTCCCTGCACTGCTAGGTGGAAATACACACCCTTTCATTTTCGACAGACTGGCTAAAGCAGCGGCGTCGCAGAAAAAACATTCGCTGAAAATAAACATGTCCGTCTGGCAGCTGTTTACCGTACGTGACACAGACTCATCCAGGACGTTTTAAATGGTGTAAAATCAGCGTGTCTCGTTGAGGAACCAAGACCAAGACATATAACTCTACTAATCTGATACGACACTGCACGCAACTGAATACAGTGAGTACCAGCAAACAGCAGAGCTAGCACGCGCAGCTAGCACAAAACTAATAACCCAGAACAGATAATGACCCAGTGCAGACCAGATCTGACCGGTATGAACAGAACAGCAGCAACAATTCAAGATCTACATTTAATGATTACAGATTGTTGTTTAAAATAACCAGAGTCTGCGTTTAATGACTGCAGTTTTTACTGCATTTTTTTATTAGCTTTTTTGTTTGATTTACTGCTAATTTAGTTAAAATTATTATGCTGTTTCTCATGAGCTCGTTAAAAATGGTAATAAACAAGTTTAGATAATGTTTCATGACTTGCTTGCACTAAAATAACTACATGTAGCCCTTCCGTGGCGTATACCCTGCCCTCGATCGGTATCGGCTATCGGTCGATCGTGCTGAAAGGTGATCGGCGATCGGAATCGGCCTCAAAAACGCTGATCGGTCTATCACTAAAATATATATATATATACAACAATACACATTGCTGTTTCTCATTGGTTTGTAACAATGAATAACAGCACTCATGTTTATCCGCAACTGAGCTCTCATCTCTCCTTTCTCTCTCCTGTGTCTCATGTCTCCTTTTTGTCTAAAGCTGTTTCTCCTAAGGAAACACCGGGAGAATCACCGCTAAGTCTCCTGAGGCATCAAAGAGCAACATATTAGCAACGAAATAGTCCTCTGGGAGTGTAGTACCCTAGTCTTGTTAAAAGACATTTTTGTGCTGCCTTAAAAAAAGCTAACTGATGCCAGTATCTTGACAATGTTGTGACATATTGGTGCCTCAAAACTCAGGTATAAGTACTTTCATATGAAAATTCAGTCTTCTGAAACTTTGACTACTACAGCAGTGCAGGCTGCAAAGCAAGCTGCCTTAGTTTGGGGAACAGCTTTGCTTTTAATGTCTGGAAATGCCCTTCAGGATGCAGCCAGACACATCTTAAGTGGTAAACATCCCAGTGTCATGTTTCGTTAATGTAGGTCTATTTTAAATTTCACTCATTGCAAACCGAAGATGTGATGTGCTTCAAAGAGTGGCAGCTATATCCGTGAAAGACCTCAACTTCAAGCACTACGTCCTAAAAAATAAAGGTTCTTAGATGATTCTTAGCTTGGATGTAGGAAAAACCTTTAAATCATATTGATCTATTACATAACATGAAAGCAGAGGCGTCATGCAAGCTAAAATTCTGGGGTGGAGGGGAATGCGGGGTCCTTTCCCAGACAAAAAATATAGAAAATAATGATGCAGTTTCTGCAATTTGATGTAAACATTTCAAGTTTTTGGGGAGAATAGTTTGAATTCACTTTCTCCCAGTAATCTGAAATTTTTATTTTCATGTAAAATTATTTGTGCCGTTATGTTTACGGAAAATGACATTCACTTATTAACCCACTTCTAGAATAGTTTACTCTTCTGCCACCTTTCTTGAAGAAGAGCTAAATATTTCCTGCTTCACCCTAAAGTGGCATAAATTGAGGGGCATAAAATTCCATAAAAAATATAGACACAATGCAAAAGAACATAGATAATAAAGGCCACAAACAAAATTACAGATGAGTAATCTCTGCTGATATCATGTAGCAATACCTGCTTCATGACTAGCTAATGAGCCAGAAGTATAAACTACCTGATTGAGGGAAGTCTACTAACTTCAGCTGTAGCTATCCATAGCCAACTGCCTTGCAAAGCAAACTATACCTATATTTAAAAAATGCAAAAGTGTGCATAACTACCTGCATTTAATTTTCCCATGTTTAAAAATGAACTGATACTAACCACGTCATCAACGCACCATTCATCAGCTGTTCAGCACTGATGCTCACAGAGAGCTGTAGGCCTCTGGACCCACTGCTGGCAACCAATTTTATCCTGCAACTTTGGAAGAAACCAAAATAATTTATTTTAGGCATGGCCTATGGCATAACTAGAGTAATGTGTTTGACTCATACTACAAAATGAACATAACTATTATAAAAATAATAGTAATGTAATAAAATAAAATTGTAAAAAAAAAATTGGTGGGGCACGTGCCCCCCTATCTCCAGTGGACATGACGCCTCTGCATGAAATCACCTTAACGTTAAAGTCTCATGAATAAAAGAGGTTCTTAAAAGAACCATCCACTGAAAGGTTCTTGTTTCATCACAGGCAACACACCAAGGAACTCTTCATGGCACCTTTATTTAAAATAGACACAGCAGACAGATAAACGGTAGGGTTTTATTTGAGATGTTGTTAACTGCAAAAGCCTCAGGCAGTGGTCACTGCTGCCCACTGGGGATATTGTTGAGCACAGGAACTGCTCATTTTCTCTTGCTGGAGTCATATTTTTCTTTCAGCTGCATTGGAGAATTCTTAGGCAAATTTCAGACTGCCCACAGGGGCCAGATCTGTTCTGGAAGGCTTGGACTGAGCTCTAGTTTGTGTGGGAGACTATAGTGACTGGGTGACATAGAGAGATATCCCGCCATGGAAATTGAAGCCTACTAAAGTTATTTTCCTTTTCTTTGGTGGTCATGCCCCAGTGCCCATATGCAGCAGCCACTACTGATTACGCCTGTCACAATGATGACATCTCCTGATCACAATAATAGGAGCTGATCGCAATTATTTCAGCTGACTGCAATTATTTTCCACAGTTGTTAGTTTTCACAATCATATGTTTATGTCACAACAAACAAAATGTGAAATGGGTGAACTTTCATTATTCATATTGAGGCAAAAGCAAATAATAAAAGAAAGCAGAAAACATTTAGTAAGAAGTATTACGGAAATATTACAGGGAGCAGTGGTTATTGATGTTTCTTAATTTGAGTCTGTCATTAGTTGGTAGCCACTATATGTCAGCAAAACTCAGCACACTTAGTACTTATTACTGAATTAGACTGCTGTCTTGGTGATAGGAAAGGTCAACAGAGAATGGCAAGACTAGTTTGAGCTGAGAGAAAGGCTACGGTGACTTCAATAACCACTTTTAACAATTATGGTAGCATTTCAAAATGCAAAACACATTGAGGTGGATGGCCAAGAACTGAAAGATGAAGCTCATCCAAACTTGTTGAACACTGGAAACACTTAGTCTGGTCTAACGAACCTCAATTTGTGGCACAAACCCATGGAATCTATGGACCCAACCTGCATTGCACCAACAGTTCAGGCACACGAAAGTCATGTAATGGAACGGGGAACGTTTGCTTGGTACATGTTGGGTCCATTAATACCAATCGATCACCACTTGTATGCCACAACCTGTTTAGTATTGATGCTGACCATGTGCATCCCATCGCGGTCACAATTTATAGCCTTCTAATGGTTACGTCCAGCATGCTAACACACCATGTTACAAAGCAAAATGGTTTCATTAACATGAGTTGAGAGGTGTTCTTCAGTGGTCTTCCCAGACACTGGATCTTAATTCAGCAGAAGACTTTCAGGATGTGATGCAATAGCAGCATTACAGTACACCTGAGTAATTTATAGGAATTGCATGAGGAACGTTTCCAACACCAAATCCAGCATTAGTAGTATAGAATACATATTATATACTTTTGTGTGGTTGCCATGGACCAAAAATAGCCATAATTCTATATCCCTTAATTTGAAACAACCATTTCCCCACATCTGGCTTTCCCTCACAATTGCACCGGCTGTTTTATTACTATGTCTTCACGAGGGCACCCAAATTTCTGCTCCTGTCACAGTGAAAGATGTAATGTATAAGATGAACCACTGCAGCAATATATAAAGAAAGATCCTCACAGATGCAGGGAGATGGAATGTGCATGGAGCTGCTGGTGTGAGATGGTGGAGGAGTGTGACAGACACAATGTGCTGTTCTAAAGCAGGTCTTTCTGTGAGCTGAGAGTGAGGGAAGACTCATTTAGCCACAGCTAACAGATTTCACACACCTCCTGGTGCCCCCCAGTTCTCCTCAATCACTTAAACAAACATTACACACACACACACAGAGCCTGCATCTCCAGCTCACAAATACAGAGAGAGAGAGAGAGAGAGAGAGAGAGAGAAAGAGAGAGAGAGGGGGGGTGAGGGATCCCAGAATGAAATCCCTTGCAAAGCTCTTAAACTCCCCCCGCAGCTCTGCCAGTCTGCAGACCCTCCACCACAGCTCATCAGTGAGAAAGCATTTCTTCACTCACTCTCTAACCTCCTCCCCCCATTTTCCATCTCTCACTCCAACGCATGAGAGGATTTCACGCGTTGCAAGCCAGAGTGGAGGAGAATAGCCCTTTCTACAGGAGTCTTGTGGACAGACGGTCACTGGCCTTCACAATCTGCTTAGCATCGCTGTGTTCTCAAAGGCTTTTATAAACTTTTAAAGAAGGTTTTCTCCTGCGTTTAGAAAGTTATCATTTAGGAGATGTGTGGGGTCAGTGAGAAACAGACAATATATGCTGCTAACCTTCAAAGTCAACATCAATCACAAAGCACATACAGTATATACAGTCCTTTGATTTTCCCTTTTTTTATATTCTCATGAATAATTAGCAAAAAAGTGAACCTCTTTGTAATGAGCTACTGTATGTTAACACCAGTTACTTGAAGCTTGCTAGTGGCTAATGTTATCTATCCTAACTTGATTTTAATCTTGACAACAACATTAATCAAATAACGGTTGTTACTCACTATGAAACTTTCAGTTTAAAATGATCTGTGGTTACAATCACACAGCATGGCTGTTACTTACAGGTTGCTGTTGGGTAAGTAATGTTAAAAAAGAGTGATGGAAAAAAGACAAACAGATGAGTGCGGGTCAATCCTATAATGAATTCGTGGTTGGGGTCTGCCCTGAATCAGTGTATGTGAAATGGTGTCTGTCGGTTTGCGAAGGTACAGTAGATTGGCATGCACTTTTCTGTCCTATACATTCTATATAGGGGAAAAAATCCAGAAAAAATCTGTTGTTGTCAGGAATCCATGCATCTGATCGAAAAGCTGTATACAAGCCCAAATCACACAATCATACCAGTCAATCTAGAGTTGGAACGGTGTTGATATCTCGAGAACTGCAGAAACCCAAAAAATGAATAACAATATAGTTGCACCTTTGCTAAGAGGCTAAATGCTTTGAGAAGCTTTGTGTATTTTATAATGATGCATGTTACCTCCAAACCAACATGTACCTCAGAGTGAAATTCAGTATCAGGGAGGGTCAGTGTGCCAGCTGAGTGTTGTCCCCTTGTGACAGGAGGGGGTTGGTGGGAGTGTCAGGTAAAACATGATATTATAGGCTTACATTTCTTTTCCACGACCACTTGTGCATGATGATGGAATGAAAACCTGAAATGGAAGGTAATGGGAAATTTATAATCAAATTTGCCCAAAAATTGGGTAAAAAACACACAATTTGTCTCCGCTGTGGATGTCGTCCACCTATTTTGCATAATCAAAGGATCTGAAATGGCACTGGAACTGTGGCACACCCTGATTGGAGAGAAACTGGAGCTTTGCTGTGGTCATGGAGTGCGGCAGTGTTTACAGTCTTGCTGCTCTGCTGCTGTATGTGTAAATGGGCAGTGGGTGAGCGGGTGGGTAGAAGGCACGAGACCACGCCGCTTGCACCCCGCAGAAACAGAGCGATCGATATACAGGACTGGTTTTCATTTTCACACCTTTTTTCCGCACCGCAGTTCATTTACGAAGTTATCCAAACCGAAAACGCACCCTCCTGTGCTGTCCGGCTAACCAGAATTTCCTGTAAAACCATGAATCTGGCAACCCTGGGAGATGTGAAAAGAACTTGTGGAACACACGTATGTGAAAAACAAGCAGTATTTGTGGTTGCTGTAGCGACCCTGCAGCTTAAAACCCCTACTGTTAATCCAGTTTCACTCTAGCAGCTGGATTCATTAGCATTACATTAGCGTTGCCATACAAGTTTCCATAGAAAGATGATGTTCTATTTCGACATTTTGTCGCTGCCGCAGGTCTATGAAAGCCTACAGCGCTGCGACATCTGTCGGCTACATTTTTTTTTGTTTGACAGCCTAGAAACATATTACATCTACTGCTGTTTAGAGCAGAATGAAATCCCTGTACTTTTACTCGATTTAATTTCTAATAAAGGACTTTTACTTTAATTCTAAAATTAGTAAAGTAAATTAATTTTAGTAACAGATTAAAGTTACAGATTAAAAAGGATTTCAGCATTTCTAGTTCAATTTAAAAGACTTGGTCCTGAAAGCCTAAGAACAATACTGCCCAGCTTTAATATACTATTAACTGTTTGTTGATTGATGTTTATTCATTTTTGATACATCATTATAAAATACACATAGCTTCTCAAAGCATTTAGCCTCTTAGCAAAGGTGCAACTATATTGTTATTCATTTTTTGGGTTTCTGCAGTTCTCGAGATATCAACACCGTTCCAACTCTAGATTGACTGGTATGATTGTGTGATTTGGGCTTGTATACAGCTTTTTGATCAGATGCATGGATTCCTGACAACAACAGATTTTTTCTGGAATTTTTCCCCATAGAGAATGTATAGGACAGAAAAGTGCATGACAATGTACTGTACCTTCGCAGACCGACAGACACCATTTCACATACACTGATTCAGGGCAGACCCCAACCACGAATTCATTATAGGATTGACCCGCACTCATCTGTTTGTCTTTTTTTCCAGCACTCTTTTTTAACATCACAAACCCAACAGCAAACTATAAGTAGCAGCCATGCTGTGTGATTGTATCCACTTTTGAATGCTTAAACAGATCATCTTAAGCTAAACGTTTTATAACGAGTAACAACTTTTATTTAATTAATGTTGTACATACAGTAGCTCATTACAAAGAGGTTCACTTTTTATTTTATTCATGAGAGTATCAAAAAAGGGAAAATGACTCATTTCATTCTGGGACCAAATCAGAGGACTGTAAATACCTTATATGTAGAGATAAGAGAACAATTTATAATGCTGAGTAAATTCATTCTGTGGCACCTTTAAACATAAACAAACAATAGTCATTCAGTAACTCTCAACTACTCTGTGCTCTAAAACTGATAAACTAGAAAACCTTTTAATATAATCATTTAATCATAAAATGCATGCAGTTTGAAGTGCTTTGTGTCTTTTAGAGTTTAAAGAATATGAAAATAATAACTTTTTTGTCTAATATCATGCAAAAATACAGATTATAATGAAGACCTAGCCATGCATAGTGTGAATGCAGGCTCTGTTCTTTAATTGAGGGAGGAGTAAGCTCAGCACCGGGCTTTAAGCTAAGGGTTCTAGCATATCCGCTAACCTTCTGAATGAAGTTCCTGAGGATGTCCTCAGTGAAATGTGCTCTGTGTCATGTTGTAGAGTCCATGACACACTAAACAGCTTATCCAGTTTTTATGTGTTGATACCTCAAAGAAGGCAAAGCTTTTATCCACTTTACTGCCGGATGAGCATCCAGGGAATGCACACACACGGAATGCCAGCATAACGTTTTCTGAGTGAATTAACCTCATATGCTACACGCAGATGGACAGATGAATAAATAGACAGCTTACTTGCTTACTAAGATGTTTAATAAGTTAGCTTTAGCTGGCTAGGTTGCTCAGGCTTAAAGAGAGGCCAGAGCCAGGGCTGGAAATATAGTGAAAAAAGCAAATATTTATTAGATTTAGTATTTATAAGACATACCTTGTACATGTATATAGTGGCCCTGATGAAAAAAGATTAACATTATTAGAAAGAAAACACAGAAGTTCCCAGGAGCTTTAAGAAGTTGTAGTTTATGTTGCCATTATTTCTCACTATGGCTGTCAAAGTATACTTTTAATGGCATTCGCACCACGTTGAATGGCTCAACATATGAGTTACACTTTAGACTCACTGCTGTAATGAGAATACACAAGCTGAATGTTAAGGAGAGGCCTAAAGTCACTAATGGGTTGGGGCTGTTGCCACATCAGTGAGTAACCATAATTAACTTAAAGTTTTGTACGCTCTGATTGTAGTGGTAACAGAATAGAAGCACTTTGTTGACGTGTGTTATGAATGCAGCAAAGCAGGTGGAGCACTGAACATTACCACACAGGCACACAGAATATGATTGCAGGCAAGATGAGACAAGTTGAAAGTAATGTTATTGAACTATTAAGAAGGAGTAATAATTACATTCCATTAAAAGCTTATTTTATAACTATATTAAAATGCAGTGCTACTGAAATAAAAATAAGTTCTTTAGGGTTGGATTTAATTGCAATAACCACACACAATAATGTAGTTCATTAAAAAATATTGTTTTAATTAAAGGTTCAATTTCTTACTATTAGTTCACTGAACTATACAGAGAAATTATTGATATCATTGTATTATGTCATGATATATATATATATATATATGATTATAACATTGCATGAAATAGTTATGTAACTCATGGATGTAATTATAACTCTAGACGTCTAAGAGTTAAAAGACTCTAAAACTGGTGGCAGTTGAGCTGTCACCAAACATAAAAGCCCAATCTTTCATAAGTGCTTTTGAGTTACATAAAGGTTCACGAGGAAGCGGGTTTTCTAGAGTGTTTTAAAACCATTTACAGTGTTATGTCAGATTTGAGATTTGAAACTACAGTGTTTTGAAACCTCTCAGTTAGACATCAAAGTTTTTGAGAAGCGTTTTGCAGTAATTTACCACTGAGGCGCTTGTTCCTTAAAACTGTGTTTTGATTGATGCGCTCAAAGCTGCAGTTTGCAAATGTTATTTTTCTGTGAATAATGTTTTTAAAAAAAATACACAAATGCCATCATATATTTACTGACCACCTGTTTTTTTTATTTTATTTTATTCCGTTTATAATTACTGAACACTGTCTTTTATATATTATTAAGGTTACGAACAAGACATTCTCAACATAGGGATACATCTGCATAAGGATTTTAACATCACCCAATCAACTACACCTAAATAAATCATAAACAAGGCTGAGCTAGCATACAATATGGGATGCGCAGAATGGCATGGTTTATTAATTAAAGGATTAAAGTCCTGCTTGCTGCTCATCCATTGCATTTCACTATGTAAGATTTTTTTTTTTGTTCAAACTGAAAGACGTTGCATTACTGAGCTAGGAGGAGAAAAAACAAGCCAAAAATATGATGTACATGCACTGCAGTGATTCACCCTGTAAAACCTGAAATAATTTTTTAAAGGTTGGAAGTAATTCGGGTCGGGTAGATTCATGGAAGGTTTTGGGAACACATCATGATCTTAAAAAGAAAGTCCAGTCTCAGCAATTCAGCAGCAGTTTGAATTTGGTAGCACTACAGCAACTGGAAAACTACAGCAACTGGAAAACTTAGAAAGAAAAAGAATCCTTGTTGAAATTTCCTACTGTAGCACATATCTTTATTGGTAGCTCCATGCATAAAACTCTATTAGCCAGGATGGACAATCACCCCTTATCCTTACTAAAACTATGAAGCTAAAGTCTGCTTCTTATCCATAATTTCTCGTTCCACCATCTATGGTGCAGCAGCTACACTGTGGTGCTGGCCTTCTGCTGCTTATGCACCCATTTCTTATTTAAATCTTTCCACCATAAATGGTGCAGCAGTTATTATAACATCTACTGTGCCCGCAGTGCCGTTTACGGTGAACCAGCATTAAAGAAATAATTATTACGCTGTATTAGTGATATGAACATGCTGCATATGACTTAACAGACAGAATAAATTGCTAGAACGCTGTGCTAGTGAGGCGTTGCGAGAAGTTTTAGAAGTCAAATTTTGACAAATGAAGGGTCGTCCTTATTTTTAACCAAAGCAAAATGAAACTGGGACACATACTTAGGCTATGGCAGATAGGTTGATGGTCACCATAGTTTTTGAGAAGAGAAAGGTGGGTAGAGGAGGTTCAATACACAACCTCAGCGCTAGAGGTCTACACACTGCTCCTTTAATAATGTAAGCAACTTTAGATATATATATATATGCTACCAACACCGCTGTTGCACAATAATACCTACAGTGAAAAACGGCTTTAAAGAACTAGAAATATAATTTCTGCATTTCATCACTGCCTAAAGAAAAAAAAACAGAATCTCCATAATAGAGGCTTAACAGCAGAGGACAAAAACGTTCTTAACTTTCAGTGTAAATGAATGTAAAGGTTTTATTACAAGTGATTTTGGAGCTTTTCTATTGGTCCAATCATCGTGAAACTTATAAGCATGAAAGGGCAGCTGCGGTGTTCAAATAATAAAGAAAATTAAAATGGACAAAAATGGGGATACATGTTTTCCTATATTTGTCCTATGACTACAAAGATACACTATGTATTCAAAAGTATCCAGACCCCATTTCTAAATACTGAATCACTAAATACTCATGACTGACTCAGCCATTCATCTATGTTCTCTGTAGTAACAGAGATTTATCTAATTTATCTTTGAGATAAGTTGGAGCAGCATTTGTGGACCAGAACTAATCATCCATCATCAGTGCCTGGCCTCACTAATGCTCTTGTAGCTGAATGCAATCAAACTCTCACAATGTTCTGTTTCAACAACTAGTATAAACCCTTTCCAGAAGAATAAAGACTTTTACTACAGTAAAAGAGAAACAGACTCCCTATTAATAATACTCTTTGTTTCAAAAGAAATGTTGGACAAGCAGGTGTCTACAAACTTTTGGACATACATGCTAAGAATGCTGATTTGTACACATACTGCAGGACTGCTAAACTCTGGGGTTTCAAAGCATGTACATCTGTACTTTTAACTGAAACACTGTGTCAGCACTCATTCTTAAAGACAAAACAACAGAACTACAACCAAGAATACCAGAAGTACAACTTATCTCATACGTTTTCTTCCATTAGTGCTGTCAGTCAACCATTCCCTGCAATAAATGTTGTGTCAGGTAAGCCAACCTAATCCGCAATAATCTGACTAACTGATGGATCGTTTTTGAGAGGACTTGACCAGTATAGTTGAATTTCTGCATATATAACCAGGAATATGGCTGCTAGCAGCACACACAGCTGTCCTGATGACAGTAATTGCAGAGTGGAAAGGCCTCTGGTGGTGTTCAAATAATATTGGCCATCAACTCTGACTAGGCTCATCTGCTGTGTGAACACAGGCTGCAGATGGTGAAGTTTTGAGAGAATATTATGGCTCTGCTGCCAGAATAGACAGAAAAGCAGAATGAGGGACAAACTACAGCTAATCCAAGCTCTGCTGACTGAAAACAAACACGACTATGTCTACACATCGCACACTAATGCCCTAATAACAAAATGACAACGTCATTTGATACATGCTTGTATGTGATACTAGAGAAAGCACATCATTTTTTGTAATGATGCCATTAAATAACCATTTGTGGTCCCCAGAAGAGCTTGTTAATAGATAGTAAATAGTAGCATCGGGTAAACATATATGATGGACTTTTCCTTTTCACTATTATAAGTATTATTCTCACTGTGGTTGTGTTTAATACTCATTTTCTCTTGCTTATAATAGTGATACGTATGCCCTTACAGCATCATCTACTGTCTGTTCTTATTTATCCCACTGCAAATCTTATCCTAATACAAATGATGCACAAAACATTAATAATATAATAACTCTTTAATATAGAATAACTTGTAGTTATGTTTGTGAACATGAAGAACCTTTAAACGTGTGAAGAACCTTTACATAATGCAAAGACTTTTATCTTAAATCATTTTAACCACATAGGAACCTTTATTTTTAAGACTGGGCTTAGATAAGTTAAGTGACTTAAAATTGGAGACTTTATTCAACAAGCACTTGATATTGATGTTTGCCAGTTAACACATGCTAATATGCCAGACACCAAGGGTGTAGATTTGCTCTTGACATTGATGGGGACCTATGAAATCTAAACATTAGCCTTAATAAAAGTAGGAACACTGCTTGTTATTCATAACTACATACAATAACTACGACAATGTTAGCCTGCTGTATGCCGTATGCTGTGCACCAGAGCCTAGCATTTCCATTAACGTTATTATGATGGACTCATAATGATATGATGGAAGTGACATGTTTCTTTGAAAAATTGCTTTTTTGTTGCCATCCTCACTTTTGACACCCATGTGTCACCCACGTTGCACCTGAGCCATGCATAGTCTCGTACATGAGTCTCGTATATGACTGGAAAGTTTTCCTTCCAGTTTTGGTGCTGCTAACAACCAAACATAGTTATAGAGCCACACGAAAAGTCACACTGACTCAAGTAGAGAACCTGATTTAAGCCTTTCTGCACCTCTAGGTTAAAAGGACGTTGACAGATCAGGTGTTTTTCCCGAGGGGATCAGATTATTGCTGGGGACAATTCAATAATCACTGGATTTTGGTGGGGACAAATCACTTCAGTCCATCCTAATTCTACGCCCTTGCCAGACACCACCTAACCACACATATTTCCTGGAATAGTCACATATGTCCATAATTTTAGTTATTGTCATACACTTAATCACCACTAACTAACAAGTGGCACACAAGGCATTCTGGATATTCTTTGGACTCATTCTTGGTGTTATACCACTTTCTCAGGCATTTTGGAATAATACATACAGTTGATATAAAAAGTCTTCACACTGATATTAAGCCAGAACATAAATATTCTTTTCCATCGTTAATGGGATTTTGAAACCAACAAAAGTCAAGAAAAAAAAACAGATGGATAATTATAATTTTAAGAATAAAAAATAAAGAGCCTCGGGTGCATAAGCATGTACACCGTTTTGTAATGGGGGCTGCAGCCGTATTCAAAGTCAACAAATCACATTCAAAATTATGCCCAAAGATAAGCAGCATAATTAGCTGCTCCTGTTTTATGATTGCATCCTTCTGGAATAGCTATGGTCCATGAGGAGCTGACAAAACATTAACAGAGTCTTATTGTTAAAAGTTAGACTTCAAGATAATGGTATAAAAAATCAAAAGCATTGCACCATAGACCACAGTGAAGATTTGCATCATGTGGCACCACAGGGACATTGTCAGGTGGGGAAAAACCCTCAAATGTTGATATCAGGACAAGAAGAACTACAAAGAGGCCTACAGCAATATTAAGAAGCTGATGGAAATTCTAGTAGGTACTCTTTACATGTGTTAACTTGCAACTTGCACTTTATGGCTGCTGCTCTCCATACATGCCCATAAAAGCACATGTGACTTTCATTTTATTTACTTTTACTTACAATATATTATTTAATTTTTTTTTTTAATTGCATTTTGTTATCTTTGTCTACTGGTGAATGGAGGAGCAGCAAAGTAAGAATTTCATTGTACAGTGTAAATGTTTGTTACTGCTGTGCAGCACAATAAAACTATTGAATCTTGTATCTTGAAACAATCCTCCACATTCTGCTGGGATTTGGGGTACGGGGTACAAAAACAAGATCATGTAAGCCCATCCATTAAGTTTGCAGAAAACACCAACCAAAGAACACCATAACTGCTGTGAAGCATGGTGGTGGGAGTTTCATGTTTTGGCCCTGCTTTCTTTACTTTGTACAGGGGCTACATATATTATTTGTCACAACATTTGCCAGCAACTGAGGAATTTCCCTTTTCATAATTATAATGAGCCAAAGCCTGCATCCAAGACTTTGAATGGCTTCAAGAGGGAACATTCACATCTTAGGGTGGCCCTGTCAGAGCACAGACCTCAAACCTGTGACCTAAATGAGCTCAAAAGAGTTGTGTGCATGAGATCCCTTGGCAACGTGAAGGAGAGTGAACTTTCTTACAAGGGTGTGTGATCAAAAATGGCCAGGTGTCACAACTTTTTTCCATCCAGTACACATACTCCACAGCTCCGTTTGTTATTTTAGACCCATCTGAAAATGCTAAAAATGTCATAGCAAGGTTAATCGTATTTGTAAGGCTTTGTTCACAGCTTTCTGTTCCTGTTGAATCAGCAAATCAGCCTGCTGCTGCGGTCAATACGCGGCTGTCTTGAATGTGTATACCGTCTCATCTTATGTAAAATAATGCGGTTAGATGAGAGCTATGTACTCTAACTAATCATATTCTATTTGTAAGAACCTCACAACCCTATCAGCTCCTCTCTGCTGTGTTGAACTGATAATTTGGTCACTCTAATTATACAATCCTAAGATCAAATAGGTTAAAACATGCTCTTTAGAGCGATGCCACAGAGGAACCAATCTTGGACCCCAAGAAAACCTTTTAAAGATGGGTTCAAAACGAAATAACTTAAATCAATGCATGAACTGCTACTTAAAGAGTCAGGGTCAGCCGCTGCCTTTGCTTGTTCTTTCTCTCGGACCTGCTTCAGGCATGACAACTGCATCCATTCCACCGAACTTCGTCTAATTGTATCTCTGTCTGATGCGGCCGCTGCCATTGTGCAGCAGGTAAGTGGGTGCTGTAGCGCAGTGCATTAGCTCCTTACCCCAGAGGCTTTTCCAAACGACTGGCTGGTGATCCCACTATCTCTCCTAGAGTGCAGAAGGTCTGACCCAGGAAATCCTGCACGGACAGGGCAGCATAAAAGGGGAGAGAGGAAGAGGCCCCGCAGGCACATCCGGAGTGCAGGAAATGGAGTGGAGAGAGAGAGAGAGAGAGAGAGAGAGAGACAGCACACTAAGTCAGAGCGCTGCTTTTCGGAGAAACACGTTGTACGGCTAATAAAGTCTAGGAAGGCATACACGTACGTTGAATTCGGAGGGCTTCCAGGAGGGAGAACGGGCGAGCGAGCAGCATTAACAACAACAAGAGTACATCATGTAACAGAAAAGGACAAAAATAAACCAAAAAGAAAGTAGAAAAAAAAACAAGGCAGGTGTAAGAGAGGGTGGACTCAAAAAAAAAGGAAGAGAGAGAGAGAGAGAGAAGAGAGCAGGAGAGCAGGAGGTATAACCACCTACTCTGTTAATCTATTTACAGACATTAATGCGAGCACCAAATCATAAATCATAACCAGACAAAAGAAAAAAAATGGAGATGAACATGTTTTGGTGATATGCAAACCACTGGCTGAGGTTAAATATATTCTTCATAAATATCCGGGGGTGACAAATAATAACTATCAAAGCTTCCACTCCTGAAAAATTGCTCTCCAAACTGTAAATATGAGTTAGGAAATCTGATATCTAACAGTCGAGATTCAACTTTGGTTTGCTTTTGCAAATATTCTAAGGAAATAAAAAAAAACACTGAAAGCTTTGATAATTGCACTTACATGGGGAAGCGATTCATTTCCTGCTGAAATGAACTCGCACATTGTGTGCGCGCTATGTGTGCATTATGTGCACGCATAAAAGGATGTCAACTGCGACTTCAAAACAAGCTGCCATCAATAAGGAGTAACTGGTTAATTGCAGTGAGCAGATGGTGCCTTATTAGTTAACAGACAGTGATCCAACAACCATGAGCAGTAGTCCCATGATTTGAAGACAGACTTCAGCACGTGAAGGCGTAACTCTCATTTGCATAAAACCAAAAGTCGTACGGACAAAAGAGGCATGCGTGTGAAAACTGATGGTGTGTCCGGTTTCTGAAGTGCGGAGGGGCTGAAATGCATTCAGGTTCCTCTTCAGGCAAGCACAAACACACACGCGTAGCGTTCTCACACACTTACATGTTTGGCCAGATCTGGACTTTTGGAGTCAATGTCATATCTGAAATCAGAGAGTCATACATTGATCATTCATACATGACATTATAGATCATTTCCTCACTGTCTGCATGGTTAACAGCTCGTTGTGCAAATGCTCATCCAAAGCTGCAGTTAGATTAATTTAATCATCTGGAGAAATGTATGAAGGGATGAAGCCTGTATGCCATTAGTGGTTCCTTCAAAGAGATTTCAAAATGAACATGTGCAGCATGTATCAGAATGTCATTGTGACAGTGTCTAATTTAATGCTGGTGATGAAACAACTTCAGCAAATATGAGCACAACCCATGTGAATGTCATAATGTACCTCACACGCAATGTACTCCTTTCATAAATGGACAGGAACTTCATTTTAGTTGGTTTTGGCTCCTATCTTCAGCATATGTGAGTGAAGTTGGAATATTAATAAAATTATTTTTAAAAAAATTCACATTAAAGTGCAGCTTTAATTCCTTTTTGAATTGTAGAACCTTATAAAAACCAAGATCCTATTTATGGGCAACCACAAATAATTGGTTGTTGACTTAGCAAAGCTGTGCCCACAAATCCTTTATATCCTAGCAACTGTTGGCAAGACAGATAAGCTTTAAAAAACAATGGGAACATTCCAATTCAACCTTATACATTTTAGATTGATTACATAATGTTCTTTTTTCAGTTTAAAACTTTGTTACCAAGATGGACTGAGTTACTGTAGCTTATCACTTGGAATATCCCACCTATGACTAGGAAACATGAAAGCTACACAGAAAAGTCATCATAGTCTTCTCAAGTCTGAGCTTGGAGGTGACTCCTCACATCATTCTCTATTTTCAAATGATATCTGCATCAGATTAGTCATCATACAAGCACGGTAATTCTGAAAAAATATGTGTCCTCACTAATGTTTGCAAATTATTAGATTTTGCCAACCTATCTCCATGGATATACTTTGGTAACAATATAGTTGTCAAAAACTACATAGCAAATCCCAACACCATCTCTCTGGATATTATGTTGTTGTTTATTGAGTGATAAGTGACACAAAACACCCTTTACAATCCAATTTCAGTGGCCAGTGACTCCAGACTGCGATCCGGATTTCCTGTGGCCTGGATTTTTGTCAAGACTATCAGAAATCAATCTGGATACCATCTGGATAAGCCGGATTTACGCGAGTAGTCTGAGTAAGGCCTTAGTTGTTCTTTGGCTAGCTGAGAACTGTGGCATTGTTAGTTCATCTACTGCTTATTGATGTGCTATTTGTATTTACAGTATCAGACAACATTAAGACTTAAGCAGTATCAATGCCACTAAAGCCGGCCATCATATCAGTAAGAAGTATAAGCACTAGAACAAACGTGCCAAAACATTTATGGGACATTGTTAGAATTGGTGAAATTAGGACAAGCTAAACACTATACAGGTAAACATAAACATGTGCAAACAAAGACCTATATAAAAAAATACACCAGTGTGATCTCAGAAAGTTTATCACACGATCTGGTAAACCTCTTGTATACACTTACATAAATTCCCATCGAGTTCTGGGACAGAGCCGTATAGACGGATGAGATGAAGATTAACCAGTATGGGAGTGATATAATGTGGGAAAACCCTGGAGAATAAAAAGAACTGCTCAAGATCCAAAGCGTGTATGGTTGCCAGTGAAACTAACTCAGCAGTAAGTGAAGGACACAGCAGGCCAAATTCTGAATTGTTCAAAATCACCATGACTTCTTAGCTCCAACAAAATTTGGTGAAGATAATGTTACTTTGTAGCAGGACAATGTATCCCTGCACAACATTTTCAGGGCTAAAAAGTCATTATTTTTTTATGAATTACTATTACTATCTTTGACATGTAAACTTGTCAGTGAAAATTGACTCTATTACAAAGATAACGCCCAAACACCTAGCAGTGCTCATTGATTAACTTCAGTCAATCATCAACAGTATCTGCAACCAAGTACCAAACAAAATCGTTGAAGATTCTAATATTTTGCACAATTACTTTATTAATTAATGAGATGGTCTTTCGAAATGGGGGTTAATTAAGGCCTAGGGTTTCTACACAGTTCACCCAATATAAGTGTGAATAACAATGATGGTATTCTTTAACCTCAGTGTTTTATTTGAAATCCAGAGGCTTGTAATGTAGAGCTAACACGATTTTTTTTTTTTAATCACTGTCCAGTTTTAGCACATACAGAGTGGCTGTATCTGGCTGTAATATTCACATAAAATTCTCATCAATCAAACAGACGAGAGTTTCACCGGCTTATAATTAAAACTTAATGGCAAGAGCCAAAGCACCATACTTTAGAGAAAATGTGCTATCCTCAGATCTGCGCTGATGCCCTGACTCAGACATCCGAGTCCCCTTATTAAGTCTTTATATCAGTGGTGGGATCCCTGTAGGTTGAGCATTAATAACTCACGATATTAAAAAGTGCAGTTGGATTCAGTAGCACGGGGCCACATGGCCCTCACCGTATGTGCATATTTGCCTTGTTAAGGAGAAGAAGTGTCATCACAGAGCTGTAATGTGATTCAGCGGCAACTCTCAGAGGTTTGTAATTATATTCTGCACCTCTGGCCAGCTCTGCGCTTTCCCCTTCCTTTCAACTGAGGAAAAGCTATTGAGGCTAAAGAAAGTGAGCTGGAAAGATGGAGGAGTGCTTTGTAATTCATCTGGGACGGAGTGTCAGCCTCTTTTGTTGAGCACTTTCCAGAAGATTGAGGACAAAACTCATCTGAAATATTTAGCAGATCTTTTACTGATTCAACCAGCAGCGCCAACACATGACGATCAGGACAGAAATATACAATTAATAATTACAGAGAACACGCAGAGCCACAGAGGGGTGGGCAAGAGATGAATGGGGGGAGTACAGAGCGAATACGAGATAGCGAGAAAGAGAGAGAGAAAGATAAAGAGAGACAGGCAGAAAGAAATGGAGAAAGAAAAAAAGAAAGAAAGAAAGAAAGAAAGAAAGAAAGAAAGAAAGAAAGAAAGAAAGAAAGAAAGACTGTAGCATGATGAAACAGAAACAAGAAAGAGGGAGAGAGAAAGAGAGAGAGAGAGAGAGGGTGGGTAAGAGGGGGAGGGTGGGTAAGAGGAAGAGAGGACACAAAACCAAAAGAAAGAAAGAAAGAAAGAAAGAAAAAGAAAGAAAGGCTATAGCATGATGAAACAGAAATGAGAGAAAGAGAGTGAGAGAGTGAAATGGAGAGAGAGGGAGAGAGAAAGAGAGGTGGGTGAGAGGGAGAGACACAAAACCAAAAGAAAGAAAGAAAAAGAAAGAAAGAAAGAAAGAAAAAGAAAGAAAGGCTATAGCATGATGAAACAGAAATGAGAGAAAGAGAGTGAGAGAGTGAAATAGAGAGAGAGGGAGAGAGAAAGAGAGGTGGGTGAGAGGGAGAGACACAAAACCAAAAGAAAGAAAGAAAGAAAGAAAGAAAGAAAGAAAGAAAGAAAGAAAGAAAGACTACCACAAAAGGAAATGAAAAAGAGATAGAAAAAAGAGAAAGAGAAAAGGAAGGAGAGAGGAACAGAAGGAGGGAGGGCAAACAATAAATAGATACAGAAGTAAATATAAGGGGGAGAAAGACAGGGAGAAAGAAAAAGAGAGATAAAGATAAAGAAGAAAAAAACATGAGAAGTACTCCCAACACATCTGGGACAGCAAGAGAGAGAGAGAGAGAGGGAGAGAGAGAGAGACAGACAGACAGAAAGTGGAACAGAGGCAGAGAGAGGAGAGAGACGGAGAGATAGAGATGATATAGCATGAAAGGCTGTTGTCAGTGGCGGAGCTGCTTTTCAGCGTATCAAATTGAATTGAATTAAATTGAATTGAACGATAAAGAAGAACAGACACATGGTGAGAGGTAGAGAAAGAGAGAGAGAAAGAGAGAGAGAGAGAGAGAGAGAGAGAGAAACAGAAAGAGATAAGATGTTGTAAGTGGTGGTACTGGCGTTATGAATTGAACTGAACTGAAGTGAGAGAGAATGATACAGTATGGTATTCTTGGGGAAACCCCCCTCTCTACAGCATGGTGGGATATTGCCAGTGATGGTGCTAGTTTTCTAAACTGAACTGAATGACACTGAACTGAGAGGAAAAAGGTGAGAGATACAAGGACAGACTGAGAGGAGAGAGAGAATGAGAGAGAGACACGGACAGAAGAAAATCAGTGTTAGGGAAAGCAAGCCGGGATAGAAACAGAGAGAGCGCTAGAAAGGACACAAGAAAGAATGAAAGAAAGAAGGAAGGAACAACAGAGGACTCCCTACAGCATGAGGAAGTGGGCCAGCACATCTGAGAGGCCGATTCCTCTGTGCTGGCATCAAAGGGATTAACTTACATGTCAAAACGCAGATTCTGCTTCTCCTCAAAGAAATAGTCCAAAATGTACTTCCTCACAAAGTCTGGGTTCAGTGTGTTGTCAATCACTTCTGTCCTGCCAAACTGAGAGAGAGGGAGAGAGAGGGAAAGAGAGGGAGAGAGAGAGGGAGTGAGAAAAGAACAGCAGCATGGCATTGATAAAAATCTCAGTCAGAGAGAAAGCTGGCAGATACATCTCTCTTTCCTTTTTTTCTCTGTGACTTTGTAGTCACGGCTGCAGACTCGCAACAAGAGAGGGATGTTGGCATGCTGTTCGAGGGCTCCGCGCTGCTCTGCTACCGAGAATTGAGCGACTAATCACCTCTCAGGAAAGTGCAGCCTGTGTGTATGTTTTACTGCGATAACACAACTCACTAATGAGATGCACACGCAGACTGAACTTTCATGAGGGCAGCACAGGGTGTTCTCGGTTCAGCTCCTGGTTTGTACCTAAGAACAGCACACATGCCATAAAACTGTGCCAAACAAAACTGTCTCAAGACAAAGACCAAACAAAACTGTCTTAAAACAAAGATCAAACAAAACTGTCTCAAAACAAAGACCAAACAAAACTGTCTCATGACAAACACCAAACAAAACTGTCTTAAAACAAAGATCAAACAAAACTGTCTCATGACAAACACCAAACAAAACTGTCTTAAAACAAAGATCAAACAAAACTGTCTCAAAACAAAGACCAAACAAAACTGTCTTAAAACAAAGATCAAACAAAACTGTCTCAAGACAAAGACCAAACAAAACTGTCTCAAAACAAAGACCAACCAAAACTTTCTCATGACAAACACCAAACAAAACTGTCTTAAAACAAAGATCAAACAAAACTGTCTCAAAACAAAGACCAAACAAAACTGTCTCAACATAAAGAACAATCAAAACAGTCTCAAGACAAAGACCAAACAAAACTGTCTCAGGACAAAGACCAAACAAAACTGTCTCAAGACAAAGACCAAACAAAACTGTCTCAAGATAAAGACCAAACAAAACTGTCTCAAAACAAAGACCAAACAAAACTGTCTCAAGACAAAGACCAAACAAAACTCTCTCAGGCTCATCAGACGTCTGGTCCTTTATGACTCTACAGTCGAGAGTGTTCTTACTCGGATTTGGGATTGAAGTATTGAAGTTCCGATGATTTCTAATCTGATGTTTCCTTTTAAGACTAAATTGTTGCAGTGAATTCTATGGAATGGAATGTTCTATGGAACTGAATATGAAACTGATGCTGGAAAATCAGGGGAAACCAGCCAGAGTCAGAGAGCAGCCTTCTTTTATGTAGGTTTTAGTCAAAACAGAAAGAGATTTTTTGTCCAGGAGCTATAAGATCAGATATAAGATAATCCACTTTCAAGGTCTAATGAAAAGTAAAAAAAAAAAAAAAAACAAAACAAGGAGACCACAAAAAATAATCTGTCAATCCTTCCACTGTGAGAAGACAACTCAACACTATAGATCTGAAGGGATGTGCAGCTGTCAAGAAGCCGATACTGAGGTAATAGACAAAAAGAGATAGACTTGGTGTAAAGAATCTGCTGCTGTTCTAAGAACAATGAACTGACCACCACAAAGTCCAGGCTCAACATCACTGAATGTGTTTGTGGTTGTTTAAATTGTGAGATGCAAAAAACGCACCTTCTACTTTCTACTGTTCTGCTGAAAATGAAAAACGTGCACTTTAGTTACTCAATTATTAATTTACATTGTACTAAATTATGATCGCATAGATGAAAGTGGCTGACATCTAACATATTTGTATATATTTGTTTTTCGATTCTTTAGTAACCAATTCTCACAGTTTAAACCACAAAGAGGCCCACTTGTATGCATACTTTCAGAAGCTGTAGACTGTCAGTACTGAGGGTTAAATATTAATTGGCAGTATTTAGGTTTTCTGCACCTTCGTCCTGGAACGATCTAGAAAATGAATGAATAAGATTAAAAATATTGTGCTTTTGAATAGTTCCATGAATAGTTCCATGGTGAGGTCGATTGAGGCCAGACAGTCTTTGTGTAGATGTTTTATGTTAGATGTTTTATTTGATTATATATATATATATATATATATATATATATATATATATATATATATATATATATATATATATATATATATATATATATATTTTTTTTTTTATGTTGAGTATATTCTCTGTTGTATCTGTTGTAACTCTGTGTAACACATTCTTGGCCAGTTCATCCTTGTAAAAGAGACCTGTGATCTCAGTGGGATTAACCTGGTTAAATAAAGGTTTTAAAAAATATATTTATTACTGGGTTACAAAGAAATTCAGTGCCATTGTTAATCCCTAACTTTCCTTTTCATGTGCCAAGAACACTCGGACTCCCACAAGGGGGGGTTTGAACACGAGACCTGTTCCCTTTAGATAATTCCAGTTATTTTTTCCATTCTACAATTTTGCTTCTCCTGTCAAATCAGTATACAGGCGAGACACTAAACACTGTGTGAACTGTCAGAGCTGGACAAAGCTGTGAACAAGGAAGCAATTTCACCATCTGACAAGGCCCTGCATGGTCATCCATGTTGTTCTTTTAGGAATCAAAATTCAACAAGTTACAGGTCAGAACTGAGCTATTACAGTATGTTCACAGTATGTTTCAGGAGCCTTGCAGATGTGCAAGCTAGGTCTCTAGCTAGTTCACCACAGTACACTCAAACAGTCTGTCCAGGCAGCTGCATGTGCAATGGTCCAACTTCAACACGGCTCTGAGTGTTTGCTCAAGGCTATGTTCATATCCAGTGGGTACGTTTTTAGCATCAACCTGTCCCTGAATTCACATGTGTGGCTTTGTTGACTTGATAAGGAGGCAATGTGCTTTCTGCATGCAAGAAAACATGTTTGCTAGCTCAGTGTTGTTCATCTTGGGAATGCACATCCATGAGTGGAGCTTTTCTTCTATGTGGGTTTAAATGTTGACAGTCATTCTCCTGAATCATGTGCTGCACCTTTCATTTTAGACATGATTTCAGATTTACATTTACATCACATTTACATTAACGGCATTTAGCAGACGCTCTTATCCAGAGCGATTTACATAAGTGCTATGTGTTCAGTCAGAGTATGTATCTCTATCTAGTACAAACAGGTTTAAGTCTAAACTATTCTTATACTGAAACACTGCTATAAACAAGTGCCAGTGCTGATACCTAGAAAAAAGACAATATATGATATATGATGATATAGGCGTATATATCATCTCTGTCCAAAGAAATACATATTGGTCATTTTTTTCCGATTCTCACTTTTCTACATCAATGGCATAGAAATTAATGATGAACAGACCAATAGAAATGCTACAAAAACCTACTTACATTGACTTACACTGAAAGTTAAGAATGTTTCTGTCCTCTGCTGTTACTAATTTAGACATGTTTTTCTTTGGACTGCGATGATATATTAAGGTGGCATCACACTTGCCCAAAGACTGCACATCTATTAACAAGATTCAAGTATCTCTTACTGTCCAGTGCAGAGCTATGACCACTGCAAATGCACTGTTGCACGAGTCAACAGTGGAACACTATACTGTCCCCCACTTTCAAAGAAGCCATCCTGGTAACCTCCCCTCACAATCTCTGCACAGTAAGGGTTTTGGAAGGTCCACTGTCACGGTACACACCTTACTAGCCTCCCCCTTAGGGCTGTGTTCTATTCCCATAAAAAGTATACGGAGTGGATGAGAGCTGCGTTTACTGTGTGAATAGCATAGAAATTTTATGATGAACAGACCAATAGAAATGCTCCAGAGGCGCTTTCATTACATTGACTTACACTGAAAGTTAAGAATGTTTCTGTCCTCTGCTGTTACTAAATTGGATTTGTTTTTCTTTGGACTGTGATGATATATTAAGGTGGCATCACGCTTGCCCAAAGACTGCACATCTATTAAGAAGATTTAAGTATCTCTTACTGTCCAGTGCAGAGCTATGACCACTCGCAAATGCATCATTGCATGAGTCAATAGCGGAACGCTACACTGTCCCCCACTTTCAAATAAGCCATCCTGGTAACCTCCCCTTTCAATCTCTGCACAGTATAAGTTTAGGAAGGTCCAATGTCCCTGTAAACACCTTACAAGCCCTCCCTCAGGGCTGCGCTCTCTTCCCATGAAAAGTATACGGAGTGGATGAGAGCTGTGTTTTCTATGTCAATAGCATAGAAATTAATGATGTACAGACCAATAGAAATGCTACAAACCCCTCCTTTCATTGACTTACACTGAAAGTTAAGAATGTTTTTGTCCTCTGCTGTTACTAATTGGAACGTTTTTCTTCGGACTGCGATGATATTTTAAGGTGGCATTGCGCTTGCCCAAAGACTGCACATCTATTAACAAGATTTAAGTATCTCTTACTGTCCAGTCCAGCGCTATGACCACTGCAAATGCATCGTTGCATGAGTCAATAGCGGAACGCTATACTGTCCCACCCCTTCAAAGAAGCCATCCTGGTAACCTCCCTCGCAATCTCTGCACAGTAAGAGTTTTGGAAGGTCCATTGTCCTTGTAAACACCTTACTAGCCGTCCATCAGGGCTGCGTTCTCTTCCCATAAAAAGTATACGGAGTGGATGAGAGCTGCGTTTTTTATGTCAATGGCATAGAAATTTTATGTTGAACAGACCAATAGAAATGCTCCAGAATTGGTTTGAAAAAAAAAAAAATCTCATTACATAGACTTACACTGAAAGTTAAGAATGTTTCTGTCCTCTGCTGTTACTAATTTGGATTTGTTTTTCTTTGGTCTGTGATGATATATTAAGGTGGCATCGCGCTTGCCCAAAGACTGCACAATAGCACAGATTTTGAAAGTTTGTGAGTTTAGCTGCACTACACTACCACCTGCAAATGGCCTGACTAAGCCCATCCCTACCATCTAAACCCATCCCTGCTCTGCAGTCCTTAAAGGAGGCTCTGCGGTTGTTGTTTTTTCCCCCAGAACAGAGTGGCTTGTCACAGCTCTATGCTGTAAGCTGTGTGATCTCGGGCTGTATGATGAGGTGAGAGGAGAGCGGTGATTCTTCAGAGGAGCTGAGATGCCAGTCCTCTTTAGGGATGTGCTGTGCTGTTCTCCCCTCAGAACTGCTGCTCATTCAAGAGACAGCAGTTTGTTCCCTCAGCTAATTGTGTTTACCATGAATAATTCAGCCTAAAGAGGCAACTTTACAGGCGTGTATAAATAAAATATCCCTCGCAAGAGTCAGCACGCCCCAACAGTGTGAACGGTCAGGAAGAGAGTTAAACTAGCGCCGAGGAGAATAAACCAAAGGGTTGAAAGTTCTAGGAGTCACTGATGATAGCATGGTTGAAACGTAATATGAGGTATTTCGTTTGTGATTTTAATTTTGTTAAGTCTTATCAGCCTTAGTTTGTCTGTATAGATTTCTTTCCCTTTAAGGCAGACGACAATAAAGCACTTCTCAAGTACTTAATATTTAACATGTCTAAGCTGCATATCCAAGTACACTCACCATTGCAGCGGTGTTATATTCACCTTTTTCACATTTTGCCTGGGGTTATTAGGGGAAAGTGGAGCAAAAACTTATGTGCCCATCTGAGCTTCGATACAAATTTGATGCAAATATAAATATACTTTAAATACAAATATGCTAAATTTAATTTAAAAAAAATTGTAGTCATAGCTACTCACTGAATAATTAGTGGGAAGCAGGGTTGGTTGGCATGGTTTTCACTCTGTGAAACAGGCACACCATACATTAGGATAACCCAACCAGCTGCAAATAAGAGATCTACATCACTCTCAGTGGTAGAACATATTGTACTGAGATACTGAGAAGCAGCTTGACGATGATGCAGGAAACGTGGCATCTTAGATGAAGGCTCTTTAAACATGGTAGCAGCGAAAACTGACAACTGAAAGCCTGAGACCGCAAGCAGGTCTCTTCCAACCACACAACTCCAGTTTCTGGCAAACCCCAGCACTCTCTAACCAGCATGGAATGACACAAATAACTCATAAACACACATAATGTCCACCTGGTCACATCTATTTACAAGATTTAAGTATCTCTTACTGTCCAGTCCAGTGCTTCCTATGACCCCTTGTAAATGTATCATTGCATGAGTCAACAGCTGAATGCTGCACTGTACCCCACTTTCAAAGAAGCCATCCTGGGAACCTCCCCTCGCGGTCTCTGCACAGTAAGAGTTTTGGAAGGTCCACTTTCTCTTTAAACACCTTACTGGTCCTTCCTCAGGGCTGCGTTCTCTGTCCATAAAAAAATATGCAGAGAGGGTGAGAGCTGCGTTCCTTCTCCCTCTCACAGCTTGTGGCATGACTCCTCTTGCTACTGGGGCAACAGTGGTGCCCACTTTATCCCATCCACTGTTCCATAGAAGTCAGTGAGAATGCTACACAGGTCTGATGAAGCTCCCACCCTCAGTCATGACTGCTCAAAGCATTGCTGGAGGATTCGCAGTTTGTCTTCACTACACTCTCTCATGATCCAGACTCGGTCCTCTCCTGAGCGTCACCTCAGCTTCTTGGTATCGCCATTCCACTCTAACGCTGTCTGTGTCTTGTGGTCATTGGCCAGACTTGTGGTCATTGGTCATCTCAACAGTGTTGCCTCAGCCATTATGGGGTGAATCCACTTCTGACACCAAATATCTCTCTTACTGTGAGTCCAGCATTTGCCATAAGCCCTTGCACATCTATGGTCATATAAGCCAATATACCATTTCTTGGAAGACATGCACTTATGACTAAACTCATGTTGTGAATTTTTGTCAACACATATTACAGGGAAGACTGACATAATGTTTAAGAACTATAGTTCAAAAATATAAAACAACAAATAGACTAAGAGAAAAAGCTTTTAATACTACAAATATAAACGCTCAAAAAGGCAAACAAAGGCTTGTGAACCAATTAAGCATTCTTTTATTGATGTTTTTTTTTTGTTTACCATTGGCTTGTATAGAACAGTGATGGACAAAATGCTCATGTATGTCAGTGAAAATAAATATATCCTTCATAAACTACTCAAGAAAAAGTGGAGGTTGTTTTATATTTCATATGAAAAAAGGCATATTTAACACATAAATGGAGCTCCGAGGTCTCTGTGCCAACATCACAGCCTGCGTTCTATCTGTGCCTGTTTGATTATGCTGAGGTAAGTGAGACCACTTTATGTCAAAGAGAGGAATTCATATTCGAAACACCCAGAGTGGAGAGAGTGGCGCACAGCCAGAACCAACCAAGCGCTCCCACTTTTTCAGATCTCTGAGAGCAGCGTTCTCCTTATCACTGTCTTCATGCGAGACTGCCTTAACTGAGCACGTCAGATGCCTGAGAGAGGAGACCACCATCCCACCTACATCAGCTTCATTTATCAAACCATCCCTCCTCCCCCAAAATGTGCACTTCACTCTGCATACTAAACCAATAAATCATTGCCGCTCTCGTCTCATTGTCGGTCTGTTTCTCAATTTCCAAAGCTAATCTCTAGATACACAACTGTCCTTATCGGCCCCAGATCTCATTTATCTGTAAATTAAGATCGATGCCTTTATTTATGTAACTGTCCTTGATATTAAAATGGATGTCTTCATGCATAATCTCTGTAACCAAGATGTCCTTTATCTTGATAGTTGTATCATGCCAGACTGCGAGCCTCTTGGTGTGAATCTGTAAAGCGAGGGCAAAGTGTGTACTTCAGAGTGGTCTGAAGTGTCTCATGTAATCTGCTGACATTTAGCACAATGTATGATTTCAATTCTCTAGTGTAGTAAGAAACTAAGCTTAATAGACAACCATTCATATGCATTATCACAGTGATTACATGTATACCACCCCATTTCCCTCAAGAAATAGATGCTCTGCAAAATGTAAATAATAGCAGATCATGTGAAAATAGTACAAACTGAAAGAGATAAATGTTACTGTTTTTGAAAAATATGGGCCCATTTTGAATTAGATGCCATTAAAAAGTTTAGGTTCAGGTTCACGCTTGCCACTGTGTTGTATCAGCTTTTCTTTAACAACATTATGTAAGCTTTTGGGAGGCGAGCAGACCAACTGCTGTTCTGAAAGTGAAATGTTTTCCATTCTTGCTTGATACAGGATTACTGCTCAACAGTTCAGGGTCTCCTTTGTTTTACACTCAGACTCTCTTATATTGCGCAATACATTCAGAATGTGGAATGTAAAATAAACAAGGCCTTTACTTAAAAAGAGCTCAGTTGAATGGCAATACACACACACACACACACACACACACACAAACACACACACACACACACACACATATATATATATATATATATATATATATATCAAAACTATGAATTAATACATGTGGAATTATATACTTAACAAAAAAGTCTTATATTCTAGGTTCTTCAAAGTAGCCACCTTTTGCTTACTGCTTCACACACTCTTGGCATTCTCTTGATGAGCTTTAAAAGGTATTCACCTGAAATGGTTTTCACGTCACAGGTTTAATAAGTGGGATTTCTTGCCTTAGGAATGGGGTTGGGACCATCAGTTGTGTTGTGCAGAAGTCAGGTGGATACACAGCTGATAGTCCTACTAAATAGACTGTTAAAATTTGTACTATGGCATGAAAAAAGCAGCTAAGTAAAGAAAAACGAGTGGCCATCATTACTTTAGGAAATGAATGTCAGTCAGTCCGAAAAATTGGGAAAACTTTGAAAGTGTCCCCAAGTGCAGTCGTAAAAACCATCAAGTGCTACAAAGAAACTGGCTCACACGAAAGGAAGACCAAGAGTCACCTCTGCTGCGGAGGATAAGTTCATCCGAGTCACCAGCCTCAGAAATCGCAGGTTAACAGCAGCTCAGATTAGAGACCAGGTCAGCAGCAGACACATCTGTTAAGAGGAGACTGTGTGCATCAGGCCTTCATGGTAAAATAGCTGCTAGGAAACCACTGCTAAGGACACAGAACAAGCAGAAGAAACTTGTTTGGGCTAAAAAACATAAGGAATGGACATTAGACCAGTGGAAATCTGTGCTTTAGTCTGATGAGTCCAAATTTGAGATCTTTGGTTCCAACCACCGTGTCTTTGTGTGACGCAATAAAGGTGAACGGATGTACTCTACATGCCTGGTTCCCACCATGAAGCATGGAGGAGTAGATGCAATGGTGTGAAGGTGCTTGGCTGGTGACACTGTTGAGGATTTATTCAAAATTGAAGGCATACTGAACCAGCATGGCTACCACAGCATCTTGCAGCGGCATGCTATTCCATCCGGTTTGCGTTTAGTTGGACCATCATTTATTTTTCAACAGGACAATGACCCCAAACACACCTCCAGGCTGTGTAAAGGCTATTTGACCAAGAGGGAAAATGATGGGGGGCTGCGCCAGATGACCTGTCCTCCACAGTCACCGGACCTGAACCCAATCGAGATGGTTTGGGGTGAGCTGGACCGCAGAGTGAAGGCAAAAGGGCCAACAAGTGCTAAGCATCTCTGGGAACTGCTTCAAGACTGTTGGAAGACCATTTCAGGTGACTACCTCTTGAAGCTCATCAAGAGAATGCCAAGAGTGTGCGAAACAGTAATCAAAGCAAAAGGTGGCTACTTTGAAGAACCTAGAATATAAGACATATTTTCAGTTGTTTCACATTTCTTTGTTAAGTATATAATTCCACATGTGTTAATTCATAGTTTTGATGCCTTTAGTGTGAATCTACAATTTTTATAGTCATGAAAATAAAGAAAACTTTGAACTATATATAAAGAAAACTTATATATATATATATTGTTCAGCATTAATGGTGCCTTCACAGCTGTGCAAGCCAATCATACTTGACAGGACAATGTTATTTTTGTCCTTTTTGCTATATTAAATGTGTCCACGTTAAATGAGCTCAGGCCCAGAGAAGGCAGCAGTGTTACTGGGTCCGGTTTGTATTGATTTCTTCTTTTCATGGTAGAGTTTCAAGTTGCATTTTTGGATGCAGTGACAGATTGTATTCACAGGCAGTGTTTTTGGAAATTTTTTTCTGAGTCCATGCAGTGATAGTTTTTAGGCCTTGTTCTTTGAATACAAAGAATTCTCCAGATTCTCTGCATCTTTAAATGATATTATGTATTGTGGATGATGATCTTGCCATTTACATCAAGAAATGTTGTTCTTGAACTGTTACAAGTGGTGAACTTCAACTAAACTTCTGAAAGACTCTGAAATACTTTTTTTACACCCAGTCATGCTACTGATCTGTTGTCAATTAATCTAAAAAGTTTTAAAATATGCTTTTTATAGAAGTACACAACTTTACCAGTCTTTCTTGCCCTGTTCCAACTTAAAATGTGTTTCTGGCATCAAATTCAAACTGGCACATGACTTTTAATTTAATATGGGATTTAAATGTTACACATATCTTTACATTCTGTTTTATTCACATTTAAATCCCAATGCTTTTGGAAATGGGGATGAATTTAACACACTGTAAAAAAATCATAATTTTAGCTTATAAATAGAAATGATTAATTATTAATATAAATAATATGGTATATCTCATTTACACCACTGTAGCAAAGCTACCCATTAACATGGTTATGAGATTTGCAGTATTATGTTAATAATAAGAAGAATACTAGTGTGCTAAGCTACCGGCAGTGACATAACAGCTGTGCACAAACATTTATATAAAATAAACGCTTGTGAAAGACGTTGAATCTGGTCATGTTCAGTTTACACTGTAGTTGATAAAAGTTTAATTCTACGTGAATATTGCGACTGTCTGTCTGCAGCCTAGACTTGGCCAATGTACCATATATCATTTAAGCCCATTAGTGTGCTCGGTAAACGGGATGGGGCAGGTGTGTGAGCTATTGATAGGGTACTGTGAAAAAGTCAGAGACCACCCTGATTTATTAATGTATTGTATATTTAGTATTTATTCAATCATTTCTTGTTTGTAAATGTAGATATTTTTAAATGGGACTCCTAAGAACTGTGTAAAACCTGGTAGGCCACCAAACCTGTGATAGACAGAAATGAAAGCCAAGGAAAAAGAGAAGAGAACACCAAGAAAACCATAAAAATCAACCTCCACTCTTGCATCAGATCTGAAAACATCCATTCTTTCAGTGCCAGAAGACAACTCAACGTTATGTAAGGACACACAGCCACAATAAGGCTGTTACTGAGAAAAGGAAATCAAACAACAAAGCTGCTGGTGGGACTGACCACTCCACAGTCCAGACCTGAACATCTGTGAAGGTGTTTGAGAATAACTGATTTGTCAGAAGCAGAGAATGCAACCTTCTACTAAGACTGGAGGTGTAGAGAAATATGGCAGAAGATTTCTTTGAAAAAACTGCAAGTCTACTTATGAAGAATAATTGTTGAAATAAAGGCAAAGGATAGACACACAGAAAATATTTGTACAATATTTAGCTGCTGAGGCTTCTGTCTAGTCTTCATATGTTTCTGCTGATGCTGAGAAATGAAACTTATTCTTAAAGGTCCTTTCGAATGGAAATTCGCTGAATGAAGGGAGGTCTCTGATATTTGCACAGTGCTGAAGGTGTTGTTATTTTACTCGTCTGTCCAATATTAAAAGCAGCCAGCACTGCACTGCAGTATACTGTTAAAGTGACACGCTATTAGAAACACAGTCTAGCTGACCTCAATTTTTAGTCTTGACTCACTGCACCACAGAACTGGCGTTGGTCTCCTCCTTTGAAGGATATTTCCATGCAAGTGTGTAACTTTACAGTTTGTCATGGCACATAAAAACATTTCGTACCCTGAGAGAAGCACATAACCAATCAATTCTACCCTGTTCTACTCCATAGCGATATTAAGTTACTTCCCGGCATCTCTGCGGAACACATGACAGCTGGAACCACAGAGGGAGCTCAGTCTGATTGTAGATACCCATCACAGTACTGACAGAGAGAGACTGGGTGAGCAAATCTAGTTTGGTGGTGAAATTAAAGCCTTGCAGTGAGATAGGAGTTCAGATAAAGAGGTTAGGTTTGAAGTTTTAGCATTTGGAAGACAACTCAGACTTAATGAAACAGGTGCGTAAAAGGTAGACCTTAAACCATCTGTTGTTAATATAAAAGGCATCAAGCGTAAAATTGAAAGATTATAAACTGTGGAGAAAAAAGCATTGCCTTAAGATTTAAAAACCTTTCATCTGAGAAACCTTTGTTGGGAAATAGCTCTTTATAGACTGTATTCTAGTTGTGTCCTGTGCTCGAATATTAATAACATTAATATGACTTTTTAAAACAAAGCAGAATTGTATATTACTGCTATCATAATAAAAGATCAAATATCAATTTGTAGAAAAAAAGAATTTGCTGAAGTATTACATTGTTTTAATTCACTTGCTTTTCAATGTCTCAGAAACCTATGGCATTAATAAGGACCTATTATGTTTTTCAGTTTTTTTTTCTTCCCTTTAGTGTGTTATGTTGCTTTTTGTGCATGTACAAAGTCCAAGACCAGTTCTCAGCTGCCTAAAATGGAATTTCAGCCTTTTTTTAGTGTTACATGGTGATGTCATCTCATAACACAATCTTTATGGCCCACCTACTGGCATTCTTGACTGGTCCTCACACACCACTAACACTTTTAACGACTTGGCAATTGATAAATCAGAACAGAGTGGGCAAGCTGGCAAATCAGAACACACTTAATTCTTCAGGATATGGGATATTAAATGAAGAGTTTCAGAAAGAGGGAAATACGAATGTAAACTATGAGAAAAATATTGTGGTTTGGGAAAAAGCATGTAAATCTACTCTGCCAATATTCTGTAAGCATAATAGGTCCCATTTAAACCTTTATCGGTTAGCAGAGCACCAAATAAATAACATAAATAAATATTAGTATACAAATTTAAGTTGTTTATACATAGATATTGTAATTGCCTATAACTAAATTATTGAGGAAGGCAACAAATTATTTCAGTTGATGTTTTTGGAGCATGTCATATGTATTAATATGTAATATGTCTTAATGTCATACACAGACTCAAAAAGAAAATCCAGCTTGATGATTAGATGTCAAAAGCAAAATCAACATTTCACTGGTAAAGATATAATAACAATCTATCATATAATATACATCCTCAAATTACGTTTCTTTAAATTCTCTTTCAGCACACTTACAATCATCCTTCCTTGGGGTGTAGCAAAGTTGCTTACTTTTTTTGTGTCTATTGCATGCAATTACACATTTCCACCAAAGAGGGCTCTGGATCTCCAAAACTCACATATTGCAGCTTTAAGTCAGTGTAATTAAATCCTCAAGTATAACTCAAAATTGCATAAGTGACCACTGACCCAAATATTATATGGCAAATGACTGCCTCAGAAAATAAGTGTCATAACTGAACAGCTACTGACTGAAACATTCAAAGGTGTTTCTCAAATTTGTAAGATTTTTTATTAACTAAATTACTAACAGAATGTGAAGAAGAGTTTTGTAATCAGTCGGCCTCGACACGTCCTGTCTTGTAATGGGACTTTGTATCTCAAGAGGTGTTAGTGAGTCACATCATCATCTTCCCTCAGTCCAACATATAAAAAAGTAACACTGGCCCAACAGTGTTTATTAACTTCTTGTTAATCATGTTGAATGCGCTGCTCCCGAACAGGTAGCCAATAAAAGGAGAAAATGTAACGATGGATAAAGCTCTTGGCAAGCAACCATTACAATGAATGCTGCTCTGCCTCGCATCGAGAAACCACATCCAGCAGCAAAGAAAAGAAGTGATATAAATAGAAGCAAAACAAGACTTAACATTGTTGTTGCCTTCCACTGCTGGAGTGAGTAAAGGGATGCAAGTTGATAATAAACCTATAATGTTTCTTCTAGACTGGTAAGTAAACAGCTGGTTATGCTAACATTGATGAGGAGGTACTGTGCTTTTCTTATGATAGGGGTGGACACCACAACTTCCTGGTGATATGATGCCCCCGTTTTATGGGGCTGCTTGTTACTGGAGCTTATTTAGTAAAAAACGTAGAACATAGACCTGAACACTCTTAATGATGTAGAACTTACTCTGACAATAAAAGACAATTTGTGCTTTGAGTGTAATTAATAAACCAGCTTCACTGCATGGAAACAAGCGCCAGCGCATTTGCAATGTACGCACCTTAATTAAACCATATATACATATAATTTACATAAATCATGTTAAAATTCAGCTAGTTGTTTCATTAGTGAGCCAGTAAAACACAAGTAATTAGCAGGCTCATCATCCAGAGGTTCTAGCAGATCAAGTACATCGCCCCCTACTGACCAGACGTGCAATATCTAATAGTTTCAAAGTTAGAATGATTAAAATTTACATATATAGCCTTTTCAGATACAGAGTGGTGTAATTGTGTAGCGTAATCATTTCCATATCCCTAGCCACTTGGGTTTTTAGGGAGGTAATTATTCTCTGTGTCATCAACAAGCAAAAATGGAGCATATAGTTTGCTCATAACAGTGTGCAAATATTAAACTTTGCAAATGTTCATCATTCTGTAATATTCTGTACATAATTGTTTTTATAATATTTGTCTATTCAGACCGGCTGAATATGGATACATACGCAAGCATATTAAATGTTTGTTATTGTAAGGAGATTCATTTGGGAGAATTTCTATTGGTCCATTTATCATGAAAAGTTCCCACATCGTAAAAGGCAGCTGATGTTTCCTAAAGGAAAGAAAAATGGAATTCCGATATGACTGTTAAGTTAACAACATGATATTTCTCAGGCGTTTGTAGCAGGAGGAAATTGATTTTCCCATTCGAGCTGTGTAAAAAAAAAACAGTCACATTATCTGAGGCAGGAGGAAACGAAAACATCTCCGCTTTTTACAAAAGCCTAGGAGACACTTGAAGGAGAAACTATTTATAATCTTAAACATTTGTATAGTGGCGATCCGAGGGACTGACTGTATGAAATAACAGGGGATGAAATAATAGTGGAATGATTCACGCTCTACCTCCACAGCATTTCTTTTGTAGTGGCAGAAAAAGAAAACACACAAAGAGAGGAAAGAACAGAGGACGAGGATGATGGGAGAACATCCGCTCTATCAGGCAGTCGGTGGTCTGCACAGCTTTAATCATTAGTGTCGGAACATTGTAGGAACATAGGATGAAGATGGAGGACCGCCTCTGAGCTGAAGAACTGTTAATTAAGAGGCTTCAGTGCCACAGAGAGGACACCGTCAATGTCTTCTTCTGCATGGTCAAACCTCCTTTCAGCCTGAGAGGGAAGACCCAGCTTTCATGGCCTTACAGCTTGAATGCCTATGCTGCCTGACCGCTGCTGACAAAACACCCTCTTTCAGGGTGAAGACGGCGTGTGAGAATCTACACGAGTAATCTGAGAAAATGATTTGCTTTGTGTGCCCATGCTATGTTAACAGACCTCCTTGTGAAAAGGTCACAATACTAAGTGAAGAGGACTGAACGAAGGGTCTTGGTTTAACAATGCTGTCATCAGCTCTTGTGGGATTTAATAAAGCTTTAATCCAGATTGATCCAGTCCTGGATTTCATACTTTTCTGACGTGATAGTAATAGTAAATAATAATTCATATCTTTGGAAGACATAAACTTAACCAAGCTCTCATTGGATATTCTTTCAGCATGCTCACAATCATCACATTCATTCACTTCCAAAGTCCAAAGCACAACAAGCATTACAGAATGTTTCCCAGAGTGCAATTACACATTTACATCAGAAAGGTCTCCAAAGCTCCCAAATTTGTATAGTGCAGCTTCAGGCGTACTTAAATTGTCTAAGAAAAGGACTCTGCACAACCATCTGAAACAATCATTCTTTTAAACTATCAATGCATAAGCAACAACATGAGTAATATACACTAAGCTAAAACATTGCTTACAGATATATGCACATTTACACATACACATTTTACATACAGTAAGTAGGGCTGGACGATATGGGAAAAAATCTTATCACAATAATTTTTTTCATATTAGTCGATATTGATATATATCACGAAATAAGTCAAATCACTATTGCCTTTTTATTTTAAGTGAAAAGTGAAGATAACAAAATTTTAAAATGTCTATCAATGTATTACAGAACATTACACAACTGCATTTCAAATAAATTATATATATATATATATATATATATATATATATATATATATATATATATATATATATATAGTAGGGGCTACTGATAACTTATGAACAGTATTCACACACAAACACTGTGTTAAGCAAGCTGTTCTGCTGGCAAGTTCGTGCTGAGGAAAGGACTCATATGTTCACTCATAGCGGTGAGTCGATTCTCTGTCGGCTCTAATTGAGAGTTGGTTTAGCAATTCTGTTTTCGGAAGAAATTAAAGTTTCCCTCCTCTTGATTTTTGGTTCAGCATTCTCACTCGAACTACTACAATATATATATATATATATATATATATATATATATATATATATATATATATATATATATATATATATATATATATGTATTTATTTATCTTTTATCAAATAAATAAAAGTTGATTACGAAATTACGTTGATTAGCATAACATGCGTCGATGCATCACAAAGATGGTTGTGCCCTCTGAAAGCATGGATTTATCCGGAGCGCAAGCTGCAGCTACAAACAATCGCTCGCGTGTATCTACAGTTGTGGGAGTGTTTCACACAGAAACACAACAGTGTGGTGCTCTGTCAGCTCTGCACAGTGGAGATGATCACAACAGTACAGCTGCTATACCCGAGCACTTGAAGCTCAAACATCCTGTAGCTCTTTATTAACACAGCAGCAGGACAGCACCTGTTTATCTGTTTTTCTTATCTTAGCAGATTATTTTAAGATTATTAGCACGTGTAACATGTTTCTTTCAGCAGTGTCACTTAAAAAGTCGCATTGCTAACTGTTTCTTAGTGTAGATAGCTAAGGCTGTTCTCAATACCACGGGAGCTTTAAAACACACGTAGCTGCCGCTAAAGCCAAACTCTGTGCTGTGAGCTTCCACCAAACATGAAATTGCTAGAACTCTAGTTCAGCCACTTGATTGGTTTGGGGCGGAGCTATTCTCATTCTCACTGGCTGTTCGTGTTGTCTCTCAAAACGTGGACGGAACTTAATTCTAGCGACTTTCTATCGACTACGTCTTATAGTTCTATTGAGGAAATTTTATTTTGCAAAAATTATCGTTATCGTTTTATTGTTCAGCCCTACAGTGAAGTAGCTTTAATTCTACTATAATACTTGACTATTTAATTATCTCGCCATTTTCTTCTGGTCTTGACTTAATACTGGCAAATACTGCATCTCTAGCAGCTACTAAATAATTCACAGTAGTTATATACCATAGAAGTTACTGCATAACAAACCTTAGTATTAATAACTATATAATAAAGCCAGGATGTATGGGGTAAAGAATGCTGCCATGTCCAATCTAGGGCAAGATCACGATAGCTGCAGAGGCTTCTTACCCTATTTAGATCACACTCAAGGTCCCTTTTTTTGCTTAGCCATCGACTAGGATGGACTGCCAGAGGAAGCAGGTCTTTAAGCTGACTTGCCAGATCGGATAGGGATTTATCTAACCCACAGGTTCAGCGTGAAAAATCAGCACCGATGAGACCAGGGCCCATTACAAATGCATTGGTTGACGGACAGCGATTGACTTTAATGCTAAACGCTATCAGAATGTGTACAATCATCTTAACGGCCAGTCGTCTGGGGGCCACTGCATGAATATTCAGCAGCAGAATCAATGGAAAGTGATGGGCACCTGGCTGGAGCTGGTGCAGGGGCGGAAGCGGGGGAGGGGTGTACACAGGGACTGAGTGGACACACAGAGCTGATTAGCAAAAATGAAGGAAGCTTTAGCCCAGCTGATTCTGGAGCTTTTCTTTTACACAGTCACTCACCTCTCGCCACTGCTTCGACTCCACTCCCTGAGTATACAGGATGCACACTGACAGACAGAGAGAGAGAGAGAGAGAGAGAGAGAGAGAGAGAGAGAGAGAGAGAGAGAAATCAATACTACATTAACACCTGTAACTGCAGGGCACAGTATATAAGCCCACACTTTCCTGCATCTCATAACTACATATAGATAAGCTTCAGAGCAATTGTTGACTGATTTATAGATACTGGACAATATAATACAAACTATATTCTTAAAAAATGTTTTGTAAGATGATGTTATGATGTTAAGATCTCTCTCTATGGATGGAATCACAGGAATAGCGTTATCCTGGTTACCATCCTTCCTCACTGACTGTTTTTATTTCATACAATTAGTTCTTACATCACTGTGCCATCCAGATGTACCAGCATTGATGGGACTGTTTCAATGCATTCCCAATTTCCATGACGACAGAGAGTCAGAGACTTCCTCAGTCTGAGACTGCCTCTACCAGTGCAGTTTCTAAAGATTTGCCAACCAGACATAAAACAGAGATTCTCTCAGCTTTTCTCTGGTATTTAGTTTATAAACTGTAAATATTGTTTGACCAGAGGAGGATGGGTCTCCCCTTGTGAGTTTTGGTTCCTTCCAAGGTTTCTTCCTCCAGTCTGAGGGAGTTTTTTCTTGCCTGTTGCCTCTGGCTTGCTCACTAGGGGATGTATATGCTGCAACTGTCTGTTTTCAAACTTCTGTAAAGCTGCTTTATGACAACATCATTGTAAAAAGTGCTCTATACATAAACTTAAATTAAAAACTTGAACTGAATATTTAAGGCAGAAAAAAAACCAAGACTCTCTGTTTTGTTAATTCCCTTTGACCTTTATTATCAGTGTTTTTATTGACCAGCTTGATTGTATTTTGCAAATATATTTAGATTTAAAATTTGATACATTCAACAAAAAGTTGACAGAGGCATGTTTACCTCATCGTTGTTGTTTTGCAAGTGAAATTTTTGTCCATTCTTGAGACTTCAGCTGCTCAACAATCTGTGGTCATTGTTGTCTGATTCTCCCCTTCATGATGCACCACACATTTTCAATGGAAGTCAGATATAAACTGCAGTACACTGTACACTGTTGTAGCAGAGGCCTGGCTAAAATAACCATAGGCTTCTCAAGAAACAACCTCACCTTGATTGCAGCATATACCTCTTTAAAATCCCACTATACACCCCTGCATCAGAATCAGAATCAGAATTGGACTTAATTGGCCAAGTATGCTCACACATACAAGGAATTTGTTTTTGGTTACAGTAGCTCACAGTGCACAGTGCATTACAGAAGTAACAAACACATCCAACCTAGTCATCCTCCTACACACATAAGTGGTACCTTCACCCAAGCTGTCAGTGTTGATGCCCCCATATCATGACAGACCTTGGCTTTTGCACCTTTCGCTGATAAAAATCTGGATGCTCTATTTTGTCTTTGGCAAGCAGGACTCAACGTCAGTTTTCCCAAAAATAAACTGAAACATGGACTCATAGATCACCTGAGATAAGCTTGCACCCAGGTGGTGTTTCTGCATAGAATTAATGGATTAAAGAGTTGCATTTCTTAATACAGTTGATGTTAAATATATATATATATATATATATATATATATATATATATATATATATATATATATATATATATATATATATATATATATATATATATAATTGAGGCACAACAATGTGCAAGTACTGTTTATGTGCAAGTTTAGTTGCAGTTTTGGTGGTCTACTAGGTGCACAGCTGTTAGGAGTCCCATTTATCATTTTTAGGATAGTTGTTTTTTTAAATCCACTTGTTTCACATATTTCACTTTCTTGTGCAAGTGGATTATATGTAATGTCCTTAGAAATATCTCCTAAAATTATTAATAACTTGTTCTTAATGTATTTATTGACTGGAATTCAAACCAAGTTAAGAATGTTTTCCCCTTTTCCTGTTAAATTACATTAAATAGTTTTGTTAGGACCGTGGCAATACAATAAAAAAATATTTTAACTTTTACTTGAATCATAAGTCTGTGGTCTGAGTAATAGAAAATCACTGGTATTGTATTAATGAAAGTATAAGATTGGCAAATCTAAAAAACTTCAAGGAGCAAATTCCTTGTCTTCTTTGATTAAACACTGAAATACTGCATGTGATTCATTCAAACGCTTAGATAAATGTTCTACAAGTGTCTACGCCTTGCTGGATATCATGATCTTGGATGATCTACACAGCTGATAAAGTCAACTGAAGCAAGGTTCAGAAATTGGGGAACTGCGCATTTCGAAATCAGCCACCATGACTCATCTTTCTGTGCCCTCAATCTGAGAGAGACCACTGACAAGCCAGTAGCTTCTGATAAAGTGCAAAGAGGCCAAGCCACAGTGAGCGGCGGAGCTCCCACAGCTGCTATTAGTATTCAAGGGGCCAGGTTTGGGCTCCGCATACATTATAGCATTCTGTTGATGTTGAAGAAACACCGTCGAATTACTATGCAAATGCAATGCGCGTGTTGAGGGAACACTCCAAAACAGCCGAGTAGACAGAATAGCTGTTATAAGTGGAATGGAAAAGTGCAGCAAAGTTAAAGGAGCACTTGGACAAGACAGGGGCAAAAAGAGGGTCTGTGCTGAACCCAGAGGGTGGCATCCCACATGTAATTAAGAAACACATAAAGACCTAAAATAGTCTAATAGTCTAGGATCTAAACAATTCTAAAATAGTTTGGTCTTCGTAGTGATTGATTTTATTCACTCAGCAGGTTCAGACCACTGAAACTTCTTGTGCAGAACAAAATGTCTTGTCTCTAAAATGCTAACTTCTCAGCTGAAGAAAAAAATGTTCTGAACTTTAAGTATAAGTTAATGTAGCCAAATTTTATACTATTTCCATTAGTCTGCTAATCATGAACCTTTTAGACAGTGCAAGTGGCAGCTTGTGCTTTCAAATTATACTAAATAAATATACACAGCACTGTGTAAAGCAGCCATTAAGGACAAGTTGTTCATTTTTCTCAAGACATTCCTGAGGAGACCAGATATAAGATGATCTGCTCACATAAGAAAGGAGAAAGTTGAAGTAAAATAAACGAAAAAAGAGAAGTTTTCAAAATGGGGCTCATAAACTATTAGATGATACAGAGAAAATGGGCCTAAGAACCGTGAAAGTCATGGTGGACCGCCAAAACGTTTTTGAGATTACTTGGACTGAATTTTGGAGGTGTGAAAAAATGTCCCAGCAGATTTCTTTAGAAACTGAAAGCAAGTCTCCAAAAAGAATGCAAGCTGTGATAAAGGCAAAGGATGAACAGTCAACTATCAAAATTAAATGAAGTGTGTTTTATTAATGTTGTATGAATCTGTGTTTCTCTGATAAAAAAATCAGATGTAACAGTGAGAGTATAGTCGTAGACCACTTTGAGTGATTTGTCCTAGAGATTAAATTGCCAGAGAATTAGATGATTAACACATAATTTAAATAATCTAAATTCATTGATAAAATATCAAATACTGAAACATAAATTTTGATGTTTTTTGAAAAAATTATGTTCATTTTGGATTTGATCCCAGTAGCATATTTAGAAAAAGTTGGGATAGGTTCATGTTTACTACTGTGTTGCATCACCTGTTCTTTTAATAACACTCTCTAAGCTATTGGGAACTGAGGAGACCAGTTGAAGCTTTGAAAGTGAAATGTTTTCCCATTCTCGTTTGATATTAAATTGCAGCTAATCACTAGTTGGAGATCTTCTTTGTCTCCTTTTTCATTTTATATTGTGCAAAATGTTTTGATGCAGGTCTGGACTGCAGGCAGGTCAGTTAAACACACAAGACTCTTTTACATCAGAGTCACGCTGCTGTAACACAATCAGAAGGTGGCTTGACGTTGTCTTGCTGAAATAAGCCAGACCTTCCCTGAAAACATAACCTGGACCTGTAAATATATAAGACCTGTAAATATCATTCAGGGTTAATGGTGCCTTCACAGTTGAGCAAGTCTCACATGCCATGAGTACTAATGCCCCCTATACCATCACGGATGGTGGTTTTGAACTGTGCGCTGATAACATGTTTTCATTTTTCTCCAGCACAGAGGATGTAGCGTCTATGATTTCCAAAAAGAATTTACAGCTTTGATTTGTCAGACCACAGGACACTTTTCTAAAAGAAGAGTTTGGTCCCCAAGCGACACTGTCCCTTTTTTTGCTTGCATGTGTGTCCCTGAGTCCATGCAGTGATTTCCACCGCAAAATTGTGTCTGTTTTTAATGCTGTAGCGCCTGGGGGCCTGAAGATTACAGCCAGCCAATATTGGTTTTTAGCCTAGTCCCTTGCATGCAGGGATTTCTCTTATGTACCACAGATGACTCAAAACTTCTTTGCTATTTTACATTAAGAAATGTTGTTATTTAATTGTTGCTGGTATATTTGCACACACCGTCTTTCACAGAATGGTGAAGCCTTAATCTTTACTATTAAACTCCACCTCTCTGGGATTTATACCCAGTCCTAAACTGATCTGTTGCCAGTTAACCTAATTAGTTGGCAGAAATTCCACCAGATGTTTTTAGCAACTTTACTCAACTTCGCTAGTTTTTTGTTGCCCCGTCCCACCGCTTCAAAATATGTTGCAGGCATCAAATTCAAAATCACATCATTGCATTCTGTATTTGTTTACATTTTGAAAACAGGGTTGCAAATGAAGTCTTCAGAAAGAAAAGAACAAAAACTAGTAGTACTTACATGGATCAGATTTGGAGAATGTGTCTCGATCCAACAGGCCTCTGCAAAAAAGAAAAACGATGTTACCTTTTGATGTTCAGTCTTTTGAAAACTGTGCACCACTAATACCTTAAATTAGACAATCAATTGGTGTATTCAGAAGACAATGCCCAGTAGCTAACCAGAAACTACTGAACTGCCAGGGCACTGTTGGGGGAAACCAACTATACCTCCTAAAACCTTAGTACCAGGTTTTCAAAACCTTGACAATGAAACCTTGACTGTCACCAGATATGGATACTGATATTTACAACTAAGCTTCAACGTGAGCTTTCATTGAAGCTAGCTGTCTAAATGCAGCACATTCAAATCCCAATAAAATCAACCTGAAATCAAAGTTGACCTTTTTTCTCAGGTCATATAATGATATGGCTTTTTTGTACATTTTAATACCCGCCTCCCCTTTACCCACATGGAACATGCAGAAACTAAACAAACATAAAGCATGGTATGCTTGGTATACATGGTATATAAATACATCAGTTCATGAAAGACATAAAATTCATTGAAAGACTTGTAGGGGCTGCACTGTTAGATGATGTTGAGTGGTGTATAAAGTAATATTAGTGATGTATGGAACAATAATTGGAGAATAACCAATGTTAGACATTGAAAAATAATTTTTGAGTGTTGGTTACTTCATTAAAATTAACCAATAATCCCATGTTGACCTCTGCCTCCCCACCACCCACAACTACCACTGAGAGAAAGAACTCAGCTAGCTTAGAACCCACTATAGTGTTTCACTCAGAAAGAACAGCTGTAAGAAAGTACAGAAGGAAAATAAGCTATAATTTCCAATGATATTTTGAATTTAAACAAAACCGCAACAACTTCATCACATCTTTCTCAACAGCCGATTAAACCTTATCTGCTGGTATCAGCTGCGTGCTGAGGCTGGGTATCAGGTCAGGGCCGTCTCTGCAGGAGCAGTGTTCCATTCATACTTAAATCTGTGAAGTAAGCATCAAGATTTCTATTTGTATGAAGACTGCAGACAGTACTGCACCTTCTCCTCACTCATTCTCTCTCAGTCACACATGCTGCAGTGTGCAGTGACTCTGAAGTTAAGTGCTGCTTGAAGGCGGAAGAGCAAGCACATGAATAGCAAGAGCAACCATGCAGCATTGAAGCTGCTTGCCCAAATTACTGTTAAGTCCAATGTTCTGCAGTGCTATTCTGAAAGCACTGTCATGGTTGATAACAAATATTGAACCAGCATGTCAAGATACTGAAACATATGGCCTGTATACTGTATCTGTACACTGTATCCATATTGATCTCACCAACTTTAGCTGTACTTGCATCCATCAGAGACAAATGTATTAATTCCACTCACTAAGGTCAAAATGTGCTGGACAGATGTGCTGATTAGACACAATGCAAGACAATGCTTTAAAAAAGGAAAATGTTGTCTATTTGAAATGCAATGGCTATATAACCTTTATCCCAACACCAGTGACATTAAGTGTTATTAAAATGATTGCCAAAAGTTGATGTGTCATAGAGAGATTTGGTAAAATGCATTAGGTAGTTGAGAATTTAGAGAAAATGATGTGTGCTCAATGATTTCTAAACTCATGGAAAACTTTCAATGGTCTAAGTAAAACTGGGCTACATAAGCTGATTAAAATCAAATACACTTTCATTGGTTTCCAGCTTGTTTGGCACTTACTGACATTAGTGAGCTGATGAAATCTCGCATTTCACTTCATCAGAGTCATCACAAGTGGAATGACGAAGCAGTATATCCTCTTTTTCAACTGCCTCATCCTGCAGAATATTCCACAGCAGACTACATAGGGACGAATAAAAAGTGCCTAGAAGGACCATGCCAACATATTTACATGAATACCTGGAAGACGCATGTTCAGACTTCATTTTTTCAGAGTGTCATAAGAAGTTTTGGCACCTAAACTTGCTGTGTTTTGAAAGATTTCACTTTTTGATATGTTTCTATTTAAAAATATATATATCCAATAATATTTTCAGGGTTTATGTGTAATGTGTCATTTACATCATTTAAAAAAAAAGTACTATACTGTATCCCAGGTGTTTGTTAATGATCCGTACATAGGTGTGCAGCACTTACATACTGCAGTGAGGAACGGATCTACTGTGAAATTAAGCACATTAAGCACAATTCATTATATATATATATATATATATATATATATATATATATATATATATATATATATATATATATATATATATATATATATATATATATATATATATATTTAGACTTTGCTCACCTCTAAAACATCTGATTCTTTTGCTACATGCATCAGTTGGCAGGGAAACATTATATCAGCCCATAATATCATGCCTCACCACCTACTCCTATCAGCCCCACCTATCCCAGAGAGGAAAAAGCTCAGCCAGCTTCTCTCAGAAATACCTTATAGTAAGGGAGGAAAATGGGTTATGTCTGAGTGTTACTGACTTTAAAAAAAAGTTGTTAAATATTTAAATATTAAATGATAAAGATGTGTAAAATGTGACTTTTAAAGAACCCATGTCCTATATTTTATGTTATAACCCCCTGAGGTTAACATGGTGCTAACATTTGTGTAGTTGTATGTACCTAATACAGTCATAATTCATTTTTCATGATTATTTTCTAGCCTCTCTTTATGTCCCTTAGAATTAAACTAACTGTTTTTGTTACTGTGTCTTTAAAAGTGATCTAAGATAAATGAGCTCTGTTCTGGTTGGCTGCCCTATATTTTGCCTTATTTAGAAAAGCACTGAATTTCAATATGTCTATCAGCTCCACTTACCATATAGGAGCACTTTGTAGTTCTACAATTACAGACTGTATTCCTTCTGCTTCTTTGTATAATCACCTTGCCCACCTTAATGTAGGTATTAATTGGGTGGTGGGTCATTCTCAGCACTGCAATGACACTGATATGGTCATGGTGTGTCAGTGTGTATTGTGGTGGTATGAGTTGATCAGACACAGCAGTGCTGCTGGAGGGTTTAAGCACTCCAGTGTCACTGCTGGACTTGGGAATAGCCCAACCAGAAAAATCCAGTCAACAGTCCTGATGATGGACTAGAGGATGACCAACACAAACTGTGCAGCCTACTGTCTCTAACTTGTCATCTTTAAGGTGGAACAACAAGGTTGGAGTGTCTAATAGAGTGGACAGTGAGTGGACACAGTGTTTAAAAACTCCAGCAGCACTGCTGTGTCCTATCCACTCGTACCAGCGCAACATGCGCTAATGTCAGCGCCACTGCAGTGCTGAAAATGATCCACCAATCAAATTTTACTTGCTCTGTGGTGGTCCTTTGGGGGTCCTGACCATTAATGAATTTGGCAAAAGTGGGATAACAAAATATACAGAGAAACACTACAAAGTGCTACTATATATATATATATATATATATATAAAAACATGGAGCTGATAAAACATGAAACAAGGAGGTGGATATAGTTCTTACTGAGGGTATATACTCGTAGATACAGTTCTTACTGAGGGTATATACTCATAGTGTTATGCTTGGCTTAAGCTACTGTCATGCTCATTTTATTCCAACAGTGCTGGTATAGCAAGCTGAAGCAGAAAATCAATTGAATAAGTGCTCTTAGAAATGAAATGCTACATATCTGAAATCCACATTTAAAATATATATCCAGCAACAAGAAGGCCATTGGTTCACATACCAGGTCTGAATGGATACTCTTGTTTGTGCCCTTGAGCCAGGTACGTAACCCCACTACCCCAGGAGGCACCGGTCTACGGATGATGCCTTGCTGCTCCCAGACTGAACATAATTAGACTACTAAAATCCCCCTGTAGGCATAATAAAGTATGACATTTATTCTAGAGGAAAACATATGCATCTATCTACCCACGTACTGAAACTGCATTAAAGTTAACTTTCTCATATGTTCTCTTTTTTTTACCCCAAATCCTGCTTTCACTGATAAACAGCAGCTCCAAAAACAACCCTGCCCAAAAAAGTCCTATCTGACAAACTGAATAACAAAGTGCTGTATTTCCAATTGCGTGTGCAGTGGGCTGGCTAAGGTTCTATTACCCATTAGGCTAGTAAGCAATATGATAATAATCACGCACACCCGGGAAATTAGCCGAAGACATTACAAAGTCAATAACACCACATTTGGCTAAATCCTATTTGATTTTAATTAATCTGATTTGCTTTATTGATGTCAAAGAGAAACCTATTTTCCCTCTTATGTATGACTTGGGAGTTTACATTTAGAAATTTCAGAGGATCCAGAATCAGCGGCGCACTAACAAAGAAGAACGTGAATTATTCGCCGCTCCAGCAGCCTGTCAGTCTTAATCTCTCACTAACAGACAGTGGTGGAAACAAAGCCCTGTCACTTCTCTCTTAAAGCGGTTTGAAAGCATTCACTTTCTTCAATTAGTTTCTCAGTTCTTCACCGTTGGGTAATTACACCCAGACGCCACAACAAGTTCATCTTCGGATGGAAACAGCTGCCAGTTTAATCAGAAAAATCAGACATTCCTGCTCAAAAGTAGCCTTCTGGGATAACTGGATAAGTTCAAGCCGTGATTGAATTTTAGATCTGAATTACAAAAAAAGGGGCAAATATGCTTGATTGATTGATTGATTGATGTATATACAAGTGCCAAAGACTGTTACATAACCCAAAGTCTCTGAAAGACAATGAACGAAACTCTGCTGCTGTACTCGGGGAACAATAGGCCGAAACCCTGATTCAGCCTCATAAATCCAGTATGAGTGCAGGTTTTGTAACATTTTCCACAGAAATTTATGAACCATTGTGATGATACTCATGCTCCATGATTCATTCGGCATTCACTGCCATCCACAATGCTGTCTTCTCAAGCTTAGACCAGAGGATTACTGTAGATTCTACCCATCATAAATTATGAACAAAGGATGAGGGCACTGAGGACAAATGAGGGAAAGAATGAATCCATAAATAAATGAATGAATGTTCGCATTTTATGGATTGAACAATCAAATGATGTGCCTGCCAGACAATTATTATTATTAAGTGCTGTCAAGCCGATTCTGACTCCTGGTGATCGTATGGATAGTGCTTCTCCAGAACTTCCTCTTTTCTTGTGTTTGGATCTTTACTGACAGACAATACATTTTTTTATAAATAAACATTCCTAAATGGTTCTTTCATCTGACACAGGGTTCTAGATAGGCACTATACATCGCGGCAAGGACCATTCTACTGAATTCATTCAAACTGCAGTTTCACAAAAATAATAACAATAAGTATGAAGACTATACATATTTACAAGTATTATGTCATGCTTTACTTAAACCCAAGACACGCACTAAAATAGTAATAAGTTAAATATATCTCCAAAATTGCAACTTTACAGGACAAACACATACTTTCCTTACAATATAAGTCAATAGAACCAGATTTTTTTTTTATGTCCGAAAAGTTACATTGGAGATTTTCATCATAATATTTTCACACCACAAACAGCAGCTGTCGTGTTTAAATGATGTAGAAAACCAAAAATCTACAAAAATAGAGCTACATGTTTGTCTTTGGACAGTGATAATATACAAAGTTATCATTTATACAGTACTGTCTATTGGGAGGTGTCTGTCCCAAACACTAACCCCTAAATTATACCATTTAAAAAATAACCCCTACTGGTTTTTAAGAGTGTTTTAGTTTTGGAATTTGTATTCATTTCTTTTTCTACATGAAAAAAACACTCGTATTCATATCACTGACAAAACACAGTTTTAGTGCACAGGCGGAGTCCTCGTCACACCCCTGCATTTTAGACAGGAAATGAGACAGCACCTCTGTCCCTGGTGGACAAGGGTGGAGCACTTAGATCATATTGAATTAAAATAAATGTGTCTGAAAATCAGTGTGTAATTTAATAAGAATTGTAATTTTAATAAGAAAAGTGTAATAATAAGAATTGTCAAAAAGAACATGTTCTATAAAATGAACTAATTTTGTTTGTTTTTTAATGACTAATATTAAGATTTTATAAGTGATACATGAGTTAAAATGTATATATAACTCATATATAGTATATCTATACAGTTACTATCTAAACATCTGGTCAAATGAGGCATTATTGCTGTATTTGTTATATATAGAGTGATCAAATGGAATGTCCAATCATTTGTTTTAATAAAATAACCATAAGATATAAAATCACCCAAAACAAAATTATTTTAGTCTAAAATGTGGTTTCATCTCTGACCTGGATCCCTTAAAGTTTATATAAATATTTTACACTTTATAGCCCTTTTTAACATAATGTATTATAACTATTCTTCATAACATGTTATATTACTATATCATGGTTTTAATTTGAGAACAGTACAATCAGTTAACAATTCACAGTGTATTATAAACATAGTGATAACTTGGAATACAAATAGTTTTAAAAATGTATGGACACATTTATAATGCCTTATGAATGTATTATGAATGTATTATTATATGTCACGCATAGAAAGTGTTACCATAAACACAAAGGTGTATACAACCTTTGTATTATATAAGGGATGTTAGTTTTTACATCTATAAAGTAATGATGAAACAAACATTCAGCATTTCAGGTCTTATAGGGCTTAAGAAAACAATAAAACTTCAGAGCTGTTTCTGCCCCTAGTTGGGAATGAGTTGGGAAGTATTGAAATCTAAGGTGCAAGATAGCTCATCAGGTTATTTGGCTGCTGTAGGCTGCTGCTGTTGTATTTTAATAGCTGCATAGAATAATCAAAGAAGACAAATTTGTCATATGGCAATTAAGAAAGGTTCTTTAAGACACCAAAACATGGTTCTTCTACTCTGCTACTCGTATACCATATGGTTTAAAAGTAGTATAACATACTTTTTTAGTGTTGTACACTGTATATCAGGTAATCAGGTAAAATACAGGTAAGTATAATTTTACTCATGCCTGCTTCACACTACACGACTGTTTGAGTCGTCAGGTTTTTGTGCCGTTTACACTATATGACTGGTTGTGCTGTAATCGCGAGTCTTTCAGTTGTTGTGGCTTTTTAACACGTTTTTGTCACGAGAAAACACAAAAACGAAACGCCTGTAAGAGCTAGCGATACCACGTAGAACATACACTACTTACAAAAGAGACGTCAACAAACCAGGGAAGTTGTCACTGTGCTGATCTGCAAGAAGAAGAAAAAGGTACGAAGATGGATAAAGACACAGGGCCAGCAGGGACTGTCTGTTCTGCAGAAAGAGTTGGAGGTAAATATATACCTGCGGAGCCTCAGAGAGATTGCGGGAATGGTGACGGGGTTCTCTCTGCGTGATCCCATTGGCTGTAGCTAGATGCTGCTGTTGACTCACAGTTGCCGACGGGCCTAGATATTAAACATGCTGGATGTTTGCCAGGCATCTACGATTAGTCGGCAAAACCTCTGCGACCACTCGCCAACGGCTCGACGAGCTTCCTTCAGCAGTTCACACTACACAACTGAGTGGTCGCCGATTTGCCTCAGAGCAGAGGTTTTTGACGGCGATCTACAAAAACCAGTCGGAGACTGAGAGTTGCCAGGCTAAAATCGTGTAGTGTAAACTAGGCATTAATTAAGTCTATCAGCATACCACTTCATGCATATGCTTTAAAGCAATAGGTATAGAAACTAGCTAAGCAGCTGAAGTCTAATTGGAATGTACAGTACTAACTCTTGGGATATGAAACACACCCATGAACAGGTAGACGGGTCAGAAGCTTTGACAGGGCTCTGACATTCAAATGCATAATAAAACTTCAAATTGGCTCCTTTGGGTCTTGAGGCATGACTGCACTCTACAAAAAGTTCTGCAACATTTCTGTCAGAAATGGTGTTCAATGTCAGGTCTTAATTCAAAAGAGCCATTAATATCCGGACCATTAATATATCAAGTACAGCGGGACAACTAACCACAAAAAAGGCCAGACCTGTATTATTTGCAAACCTTAAACATATTCATGCCCATGTAACCATTGACTGTGTGCCTGCTACACTTTGTACCCTTTTCAACTGATATCTAGATGTGGCTGATATTTCAACACTAAGATTTGATGACTGATTTTTTGTACACTGGAAGAAGACAATGTTTATGCGTTGCTGTTTTTTCTGCATTTGTAGCCATACAGAAATAAATATTGTCTTTCTGATCCTTTCTGTAAAGCTAATGCAGGTGAAGTCCCAACTTTTTAATAAATAAATATATATTTATATGTTGGCATTAGTATCAGATATGAAATGATCTGATACTGGCTTAAACCCACAGTACCCATAATTAATGCATCCCTAAATACAAATTATTGTTTTTTTAGTTATAATCAATGTTCTGCCATGTTTTGTGATGAAGGATGAATTTGGCATAGCAAATCAGCACTATTTCCTTCTCCAAACCTGCAATATCACACCACTGGACCTGTGATCCAATTCCCCTCGCATCCGCACTCTCCAAGAACCCAATGGCACCGTAATTGGCACCCTTGTGTGGGAGAAGCTATTTCAGCCCGAGAGATCAAAATAGACTCTAACCTCCTCAGCATGCAGTTGATCTCTCATTGGTTCAGAGAGGCAGAAGGCATGATTCATGGTAGGAGAGTTTGGAGAGTTTAGGCCTATCTGGCCAAGGGCTAACTGGACGAGAGGGAACTTTCAGGATCTACTTCAACTGAAAGTCAAAGTGAGCAAGCTTGGTCTGCTGCACTCTCGTAAATTAAAGAACTCCTTCTGTTGGGGACAGGCCACACTTACAGAGACAATACCATTGGAAGATATTGAGGTCAGCAAAACTGGGTCCGTTGTTACAACAATTTGATCGATGTTCTGTAAAACACGGACTGAGAGAAAAGGGCCGGTGAGAGTTCCCCCAGAAGAAAAAGAGAGGATGGGCACCCCAGCACAACATTGGCGCTCCGCCAGGTTGTTATTATGTTATTTTTTATGTGACGGCAGTTTCTTCCCTGACCTGGCAGAAGAGAAATTCCTATTATGAAGTTTCATTAACTCAATTGCGCACCTTCTTGCTCGTCAGTTTTCGAGGTACTACGGTGGAACAACAGTGTCAGCACTTCAGTAACTAATCAACAACAACACAGATACTGCTTATACAGAATAATTAAAGCTTAAGCACTGCTTTAGCATCCTTCACTTTAAAACACTGAACATTGGTTTCTCACAAAAGCTCAAAGGCCCAGTTAAAAGGTCCACAGGGTAACATTAGTCCTCGTCGTGCTTTATTAGCGCGTATGCTTGCGAATGTTTAGGGCATGGAAAATAGTGCCTAATCACTCTTACAGTGAAATGATAAATGATTCTCATTTACAGGGAATTACAGCCTCGCTTTATCTGATTTGTGAATGTGTTTAGCGCGGGGGTTAAGCTTAAGCCTTAGGGTCGCGAGTCCTACCAATGAATAAAAATAATTGCCAATGATTAATTGAAAAGACTTTGCAAAGCTTAATGTGCGAGAGGCAGCAAAGGGTCCCTGTGAGGTTCAGAAGGGTATTGCATCTGCCACCACTTTATTGCCGAGCCGATACTTAAATCAAACAGCAAATACAGACATAATAGCAAACTCTTATATATCGCCCTTATATTTCCAGTCAGATATATGTGGTTTGGGATTTGGTATTTGGGATTTGAGTCCTTAGGCAAGACTTCTAATGTTACATTTATCTACCTCTACAACAATTCAATTCAAATGACCTACCATGCTCTGCCCACTCAAGTGTGCTTATAGCAATTGTTGGACAAGCTTTGCAAAACATTGGCTTTTAAGTTTGGGTGACCAGGAATCTGTTTTGTGGATTAGGTCATACATCCACTACAGAGAATACACTTAAATATGGGATTTTCTACACATTTTAAGGCACAGTGTCTGTACATTTTGTGTCATAACTTTAGCACAGCAACATTTTATTGTTACATTTATTTTTTCCTCCTCCTGCACATGCTAATGGACAATTACAGTTACTTAGGGGCAAAAAACAGGAGAAAAAAAAAACTTTTTTAAAAGTTGCAAGTGCAAATATTATGGCTCATATGTTTTACTTTGTTTTATTTCTTTCTTTTTTTTATATGTTAAACTCTGGAAATAAATACAATGTGCAAAAACTACCATATTTACATTTTGTCACTTAGAAAATCAACTAAAAATGTCATTTGACTGTGGTTGTTCAACATTTTGCATACAGATCTAGTTTTGATTAGCTACAACATTCCAACTCTGTAGTATAACATTCTAAACTGGAAACTTAATGTTATGTAGCAACATTGTAGTCGCCTGTGTGAATAACTTGAATATTCTGACAGAAATTCATTGTTAAGAACGAAGGCCTTGATGGGATAGATCCATTTACAGCATAAATAAGTTTATAAGTTTTTAATTTGACTTTCTAACCAATAGTGTGGTTCTGTGTGGAATTCTCACTGTTTCTATAAGCATCTGGCAGATCAGCATCCCCTGACATCAATGAGAAAACAGCCAATATTTGACACAAAATGCTATAATCACGTGTAGAACATAAGCAACCATCCCACTGAATGCTCCAGCCTGTTAGGATCAGCAACAATATCTATAGGAAATCACATGGGATTGGTGTATGGAGTCCTAATTGCTTTGTTTTCACCCAAGCCACACACTACTATGTCTAAACCCGAAGACACACACAATTTCACATGTGCCTGAAGAAAAGCACACACACAATCTGCCAGCTCTATTAACGATTGGCCCAGCCCTCACCCTGACCATCGATCCTTCCAACAGATGTTTTTTCTCCCACCATCTGTTTGGTTACTCACCATAACGTAGGTGCCCCCTTGGTGAGGTTCCCGAGAGAAACAGGCAGATTCGCTGCCTAATAGCCAACCATCAACATCCAGTTTGATTTTCTTTAAGCAGAGCAGCTCTGTCCAACGGGCTTTATTTCAGATCCCCGAAGAGTGTGGAGAAAGCACAGTGCAGCACAATAACAAGCTTTTTGATGCATATGCTTATCCTTTTAGGGTGCAGCTACAGATACACTATATGCACAAAAGCATTGGGACACCTACACATTATACCTACAGGAGCTTTCATAAAACCCCATTCTAAATCCATCCACATTAATATGGAGTCGGTGACCCCCTGCAGCTATAACAGGCTCCACTCTTGTGGGAAGACTTTCTACAAGATTTTGGAGTGTGTCTGTGGGAATTCAGCCAGAGGTCAGGCACTGATGTTGGACGAGAAGGCCTGGCTCACAATCACTGATCTAGTTCATCTCAAAGGTGTTTGATGGGGTTGAGGTCATGGCTCTACGTAGGCCATTCAAGTTCTTCCTTTATGGACCTTGCTTTGTGCACTGGGACACAGAGTCATACTTAAACAAGAAGGTTCTTTCCCAAACTGTTCCCACAAAGCTGGGAGCATGTCTGGACACAAAATGTCTTGGTATGCTGAAGCATTAAGATTCACAACTCCACAGCATTATCCCTCGTCCTCAAACTTTACTGTCGGCACAATGCTGTTAGGCAGGTAACATTTCCTTGCAGTCACTAAACCCAGACTCGTCCATCACACTGCCAGTTAGAGAAGTGTGACTTGTCACCCCACAGAAATCGTCACACTGCTCCAGAGTCCAGTGGCCACTCCACTCTATGTGCTTGGTGATGTAAGCCTTGCATGCAACTGATTGGTCATGAAAACCCATATCATGAAGCTCCCGATTCACAATTTTTATGTTGATGTTAATGCGTGAGGAGGTTGGGTACTGAGTCACCCGAGCGAGAGTAGTTGTTTCTTAATGCTTCCATCTGTCAATAACACCTCTTTTAGTTGACTGTGGAATATCCAGGAGAGAATTTCACAAACTAACTTGTTGCAACGGTGCCATCCTATCCATATCCAGTTGACCCATCCTATCCATATCCATATCCAAACAACCCATCCTATCCATATCCGAACGACCCAGTCTTTCACAAGTGTTTATAAAGGCAGATTGCATGGCTAGGTGCTTGATTTTATACAGGAGTGGCAACGGGACTAAATGAAGCACTTGAATTCAATGATTCAGGGAGAGATTCAAAGAGATGTGTCTCAGTACTCTTTTCCATATAGTGTTTATATAATAATGCATCATCACCCCTGAGAATTAAGGTGCTAATGATCTGCAGCTGCAGTTGAGGTCATTGTTTAGCTGTTTTAGCCACAATCAGTGAGCGCCTGTCTTTGATATTCTTAGCTAACTACAGATGCAGTGCTGCTTAGCCTCAGGGCGGCGCTGTAGCCTAGCAATGGCTGAAAATCTGAAAACATGTGCAATTTTTTCTAAATACTTGGTGCAAGGTGTGAACTGTTACACTGAACTGAAGACAGAGAAGGAGATGTGTAAAATCTCAGTTAATTTATTCTCATGCATTACCCAACTAGAGAAAAGCATATCTAGAAGAAGAAGAAGTGAAAATACATCTGTAATATATTCTGTAACGTCTGTCATTTTTGTTACATATTATTTATTATTATTGCGATTTATAGAACCATAAAGTATTTCCATTTTACATTCAGACAGGGTTTGTTTCCTGTGGCCAAACAATCTCTCCTCTTAGATTAGGCCTTTAGGAGCCCTTAAACATTAGATTATCCACCAACATAATTCCAAAGAGACAGTGGAAGGAATCAAATAGGCATGTTTAGATATACTGTATGTGGAATGAATTTTGTGGGGGAAAAACTTCTGAACATCCTATATACGTCTCTTGACTTTGAATATGAGTACTGTGGTTTGACCAGACTTGAGTTGTTGGAAATGGAACATAGCAGCAGCTCTATGTCTGTCACCTTTTGACAGATTCACTGTAAAAACTACTAATCTTTTTCAAGTTTAAAATATCAGTGTTTAATCAAGAATGGTCAAAATGTAAATATTCCCTGGCATTAGCTTAGTTCTTTCATGATTTATGAAATATTATGAGTGCTAGTAATATTGCTGGTGTGTCTCTTTTTTGTTATTTTGTTATTACATATATAGTCCTGGTTTTCCACTGATGTCACCACTACAGCTGAGGGGTGGAGAGAATACAATTTCCATAGTAAAAAAGGTAGCTGAGGTTGCATGGATGGACATTCATGCCTATGCAGCAAATTGCTGTGAATACTGAAAATATCTTAACTGTATTAGAATTCCTCTCAACCCACCCTCGAGGGAATGTCGGTCAGGCTCTCTCCCTCTCTTTCTCTCTCTCTCTCTCTCCCTCTCTCTCTCTCTCTCTCTCTCTCTCTCTCTCTTTCGCTTTCACCTCCTTATGCATCTCCTTCTGCATAGATAATCATTCACTCCACTGACCACTCCATTAAAGCTCTGCTAAATATCCGCTCTTCTGAGTTGACCCATCTGAGCAGCAGTGTGGTCACATAAGGGCTCCATCCACAGATGCATGTTCTAGGGTTATGAATCTGAACTAATGGTTAGCAAAGAACAAAGATAGGAGCTGAAAGCAACATGGCGCCCCAAAGACATAACCATCCCTAAACCAGACCAAAGCAAAGCACGAAATCAAAAACCAGATTTCACTCCAGGACCTTTTCTTTAAACACCAGTGAGGCACAAAAGAAGCTCTCGTTATATACCAAGTCCCGAGGGCACTTCTTACCAATGACTATTCAACTTGTGCAATGACCATTTGGTTAAGAAATGAGGCCGCTAAGAAAGGCAATCTCAGTCATTCACGTACAAGGAAACTGCTAATGACAGTTTCTTGATTTATTGAAGGCACTCAGTCATCTTGCTTTGTTCCATGCCGAGTAATTATGTCTGTGATAATTAACAATATCGCCTCTCAGAGCTCACAAACAAACAGAACCGCAAAAATCAGTCAACAAAGGTAATGCACTGTATCAGCTGCGTTGCTAAATCAATTTATACTCTCAGAGGAAAGGTGCTGAAAAAGGTTTGGTACAGTTGATCAATTCCAGAACTTTTGAGGTGGACTCGGCTCAAAGTGGATTCTGATTATTCTAAAAACCAAGAAATATAACGATTATTTGACCTTAGTAAGAACATTTTGTGAGCTATTAACTAAAATTGAATTAACTTTCAATTAACAAGGGCTCCTTCAGTTTATATGCTTGACTTTCTAAGTATGCATAGGTTTTGGCACTGGTAAGTGTAAGTCAATGTTTCATACAAATTGTATACTTTGCTTACAGTGACAGCATAATATCAGACTCTTGAACGTCACTTTTTGGAATCAATTCTTTGTTAGATCAACTTACTATCCTAACCTTTTACTTGACTGCATGAAAAGCTGATTGTAAACACTTGCGCTTTAATTTGATTATGATCAGATCATATTGGGAGGTGGTCAGAGACTATTTTTAACAATATTCAAAACAAGTGTGAATGGAGTGTTTTCTATATAATTAAGCAAATGAAAATGTGTCTATGGAGTTCTAGCTACCACATGAGAGGATAAACAAGGAAACGGTTTTGAGTTACTTCTAAACCGCACTGAAGAAAATATATATCGATATATAACAGCCACTTGATAAAACAGATAAATAGTGTAGATACAAGGTAAGTGTCTACTTACCATAAAGGTGAACTTAGTAGTATGTTTCTTTTACTTTAAAATAATCAGGACCCCCACAAAAAAAAAAACTCTTTCTATTTGGTTGGTGGGTCATTCTCAGCACTGCAGTGGCACTGACGTGGTGGTGTTGTTAGTGTGTGTTGTGCTGGTGCGAGTGGATCAGACACAGCAGTGCTGCTGGAGTTTTTAAAGACCTCAGTGTCAAAACCAGCCAGCTAACAGCATCCTGTGTGCAGCAAGGTGGGCGTGTCTAAAAGAATGAGCAGTGAGTGGACACAGTGCTGAAAAACTATAGCAGTACTGCTGTGTCTGATTATCAGCATTTAGCATTTGAGGCCTACACACTGAGCTTGACCATCTTTTTAGAGCCTGTGTGCATAACATTTATCCACAAAGACGACATATGACATAATCAATAAAACTCCAGCAAACTCCTAACTGACACCTCCGACTTTTACTATTTCAGGGTTTGCAGGGGGTCTCCTAGAAGAACACTAACACCATATTTTAGTATATATTTTGACATGCTGCAGTCCTCTCTGCCCACCTCCAGCATTCGTGCTCATGCACTTTAGTAAAAAAGTGTAAATATAATCTAGCCAAAGTATATCCAGGTACACTGTAAAAAAATTGAATGTAAATTAACAGTAAAATAGTGGCAGCAGAGACGCTAGTATTTTACTGTTATTTTACAGTGCATCTGTTGTCATTTATTTTAACAGTATTGTACTGTAAATTGAATTACAGCATGTGACAGTAAAATAACTGTGTATTTATAGTACTAACCAACTAGCCAGCCAGCTAGCTAGCTAACTAGCTAACACGGCTCAAGCTACAGTTTCTTTGCTAAATTTAGTCACTAAATGAAACAGACCTAACAAACAACATCTTATATCTTAAAAGTTTAATAACTATACTGACAAAACCATATTGCCGCAAACTTTAGTAGACGCAACGTTAACAGCTATATTTTCTTGAGTTTCTGGAGGACCACCGCAGCTGCAGTCAGGTGTAAATGCACCAGTTCGCATCTCCTTTTCTTAGAACCGATTTAGATTTAGATTTCTTTATTTTATGAATTAACACAATAAACAATCCTGCACTGACTGAATGAGCTAAAAGAATCTTGACTCAGCTGAGCCAAATAGGCTGGCCCCGCCCACTGCATATATTTTTTCACTTAAATGAGTTTAAACAGTTTAATAAAAAAGGGTTATCACTAAAAAGAAACATTAGTCTGCAATCACTAGTACGACTTTGATGGATAGACTGGACTGTAAAGGTATGATGGTGCATATTTCAAAAGGTTGACAGAAAATACTGTTTATGCTGATAAATTACAGTTATTTGCTTTTATTGCTCAACTGATTGCATTACTGTTAATTAACATACAATGTGTGATTATTTAACAGTATTTTAAAATTATTAAAAAACAGTAAGAAACTGTTGTATATCCACAGTAAATTTACAGAAATTCATTACAGTGTACAATCCAAGACTCAAGACATGAACACGCTGTTTTGCTGTCATTTGAGTAGCTTTAATAGCATTTTCTAAAAATATAAAATTCTCTTTTGGGGAGGATCAGAAACCGGTTCTTCTGCGACATCCTTTCAGAGAACCTTTTCAGAACGTTTTATCTTCAAAAGTATACACTGCAGCAAGGACAAGTGGGCAGTACAACTGCTTATGATTCAGGTAGTGAGGTGAAGAACCTGTAGACTTGAAGAGACTTTACACAACGGTCTAGTAAGGACAAACAAAGTAAAGCAAGAAAAGGAGAACAGCATTCTGCAATCTGCACACCTCCAAGGTCATGGCAGAAGAAACCAAGAGGCTCAAGTGGATCCAGGCTTACCAGCAGACGCAGGAAGTTGCCAGAACATGACGGAACTCTTTCACCAAGTTGAAGTCATTTCTACTGTCGGGATAATAAGCAAGAAGGGGCTCACAGTGTGTGGTGCCTATAGACCTGAGGGTCCTTCCTGGTGTACGCTCTGCAGTCTAATGTAGAGTCACTTGAAGCATGTTCTTGTTTTTACTGTTTTATTCTCCCCTAAGGGAAACTGACAAGAACTTTGTCTCGGAAAGCAAAATGTGTTGCTTTATTCCACATAAATTGCACCATAGTTGGCCACGGCTCCCCGCATAAGTCTGCAGCTAACTCTTAAGCTGGCAGCAGCAGACAGAGTGAGCACTCTTTCAAGCCCAGTGTGTAACCACTAATCAGACAGGATGTGTTTTCTCCTTATATCAACGGGGTCTGGAACACGACCGTTATATTATGGTAATTGCACATAATGTAGTCTGCTTCTGTCACAGAAACAAGAGAAAATATGCAGCATATAATTCAGTGGAACGGAGCAAAGAAGTAACACCAACAAGCCACCTTAAGGGATGTGTTGACATTTATCGCTACTATGTTTTCCGAGCTCTTCTGAATCAGCCAGAGGTGGAGATATTTCTCAGCACTCCTTTTTTTGCGCAGTCTGACATTTTCAGCTGGAAAGGTGAAGATGTGTTGTGCCAGGACACAATCAAAAGGGAACAATAACAAAGCTTACGACGGGCAAGTTGTGTCCGTCGATTACATCGATGTGTATCGATGTGACCACCGAGGTTAGCAGTGTAAAAAAAAAGGCAGCCTAACAACCTGTGAAAAGGGCACAGTCATGCTGTTACTTCCTAACATTTCTTTTGCTGTGTCAGTGATGGTTTGGGTTGGTCTCAAGTAAGATGGAAATGGTGGGAAACCTTTCAAAATGTAGCTTGGTGGGTTTAGATGAGTTTTGTGCCAGCTAGGTTCCTAGACTTAAAGAGTTTAATATCTCTACCCAGTTTTCTGCCACTGTGGAAAGAACCTTGAGAAAGCTTAAAGAGATTACTTGCTTTTGGTTTTACTTTTCCCCAAAGAACTTTTCAGTGGATGCTTCGTTGGAGAGCCATTTCTGTTAATTAGATACTTTAATGTAAATAACACCCTTTTTTCTTTAAGGGTATTAGAAATTGTTAATGAACACAAGTGGTAGTATTGCCAGGTGCCCCTTGCAACAACATATATATAATATTTAAGTCAGACATGGAACTAACTAATCATAGAAACTAATCTGAAACGTAATGTGGAGAACATGGTGGACCCCCTGCACACTGGGACACCTGACATCATAAATGCTGTTCCACTGGTTTAACTTTCTCAACTACAGTCTATGAAATACTAAGTTAAATAAGATGACTTGATACTTCATAGAGGCTATCACTGCAGTACCTAAGCAGTACCTAATGAAACAACCTGGATGACGCCAAGGTAGGCATCAGGGGCCCTACCAAGCTCACCACAATGGCAATGTTCTTACTAAAGTAAAGACTTGAATAAATATTATCACAGCTCACTTTTATTTGATACTGTTATTTGGTTCATTGGCAAGTGACCAGTGCAAATGTTTATATCTGTCTACCCCTTAAATTTTTGTTTAGAATTTATGAAAAATGTGAGCTGGTTTCAAAATGTTCTTCAAACTCACACCTTTGTTTTTAAGACAGTTGGGTTCTTTAAGGCTACAAGAACATCATGGCTCTGTCACATTTCAAAACTGGAAAAGTGGAAACCGGCTTAGAGCTTTCTCTCTCCTAATATGCCAAACTGGTTTTGGGTGAAGATGCAAGTCAAAAGTCTGTGCACTACAAATTCTTTAGGGGAGCATCAAACTAGGGTTCTTCATTATGCCCCATTTTACCTTCACACAGGAACTGCATGAATTATTCAGTTCGTTTCTTTCCTCACATCTGAGAACATTGCGCCTGGCGCCAAGTGCCCTCCCTTACCCCCTCCACCGTGCTCTGAAGGGGGGAACAGAGATACAGCATGCCTGCCACCCAGTTTTGCATCCAACATGTACTTTTTGTTGGGTTACAGTGTTTTCTCCATAAATGCTGAAGATCAAAAACCTCTCAAGGAATGTTTTAACATCACATCTTAAAAGATATGTTAAGGATATGTAAGGACTATGTAGTCCTGTCTGGTTCATTCGAGGTTGAAAATATTATTGTATCTGCAAGTAACTAGCAAAGTAGGAACCCATATCTACTCTGTGCATCTTAATCCTGTGATCCTCTGAGTGCATCACATCTTCAACCTGCCTGAACCCACCGCATAATCACTGCTAATAAACGGCTCGCATCGCTGCGCCACAGTGCAGCTTTTGTGATAAGGGTTATGCGATTCAATTCCCCTAGTTAGTCAGCCCGCATTCTTCATCCTCCAATAACAACAGCAGCAGGTTATGAGAATATCTGGAGGGGGCACAAAGAGCAATTTTATTCCATGTCCAGCCCCATCTCCAGGCTCGGAGCCTGCACTAAATCAATTACAGGACACAAACGCAAGCAATCTCTGACCCCGGTGTGCCATGGCGCTTTGGTGTGTCAGAGAAACATTCTGTGGAGCAAATGCCAGTATTCAGGGAGGGCCATACAGTGCAATGGCATTTCATCATTTCACATAAAACTACTATCAGTATGATACACAAACCTGATCTCTGTTTTTCAGGGCTTTCATTCAAATTTCAGTTGGAGGATTTACCACAAAAGCCCCAAGAGTACATTCCCAATAAAAAATAGCCTAAAAACAGTTCTTGTGATGTGAAGGAAAGTGAAATGCATGCGCAAAGAACATTTTAAAGCTTAAAGAACATCTACATACATGTTCTAGATGGTATTTTTCAATGGTATTTTGCCTGAAGCAGTTTTTTTCTAGATCTAACCATTATTTTCAAGATGTGTAGCTGGATTTCCCAGAACCAGCTTTTAATTTTAGGATATGGTGCTAGAAGATCTTCCTCGAACCAACTTTTATTTCTAAGAGTGTGGCTCTTGAAGCAGATTTCCCATAGAATGAACACTTATTTTTAGGATATGGTACTTAAAACAGATTTTCATAGAACTAACATTTATTTTTAGGATATGGTGCAAGAAGATCTTCACAGAACCAATTTTTATTTCTAAGAGTGTGGCTCTTGAAGCAAATTTCCCATAGAACGAACAATTATTTTTAGGATATGGTACTTAAAACTGATTTTCATAGAACTAACATTTATTTTTAGGATTTGGTGCTCAAAGTAGATTTTTCTTGAACCTACTTTTATTTTTATGACATGGTTCTAGAAGTAGATTGTCCAATATTCAGTGTTTTTTTAAAATGATGTGATGCTTTGAGCTAATTTTATTTGCAAGAATGTGGTGTGGAAACAGATTTTTCTAAAACCAACATTTACTTCTAGTAGTGTGTTGTTAGAAGCAAATTTTCTTAGAACTTATTTTTAATTTTAAAGTGTGGTTCTTAGCGCAGATTTTCTTAATGCAGAATGTATTGTTATTTTTGAGCATGTTATTCTAGAATCAGATTTTCATAGCACCTACTTTCATTTTTTAGGATGTACTGTTGGAGACAAATTTTCTTCAAACCAGCCTTTTTTTAAGGATGTGGTGCTTTTAAGCAGATTTTTCTAGAACCAGCTTTAGTTTCTTAAGGAAGCAACTGATGTTCCACATTTAAAACTTTATATTAAGGGCCTCCCTTCATAATTGCATCCAATTATATTCTTGTCAGTTCTTTCTTGCTCTTATCCAAAAACGCTAAGGGCACATTAAGCTGTAAAGTTGGTAGATTCATGGTTGGAGAGAGGAAATAACTCTTATTAGAGCTCAGCAAATGATTTGGGCAGTCTGCTTGTGAGTTGTAGTGACATGATTGAGTCCAAATTGGGCTGGAATGCATAATTTACTGTAAGTGACTATTACTGAGGCAAAGCAGGCATTAAATGTGCCAGCTGTATCCATTTCTCCTCAAGATGATTGAAAAGCCCAAACCAACAGCCTGACCTATTACTGCGAGCAATTTGGCCGACTGAGGTACTTGATAGTAAGGCAGCATGAAGGAGATTGAATTCCTTATCAACCTCATCTCTGACTTTTATCATAAGACGAGCCTTTTAATTGGACATGCTTTGGTCTGCACGCGGGAAAATGAGGAACATACGTGCTCAGTTCTGAGACTGCATGTAGCTGCACACACCATGGAGGAAAGAGAAATGAGAGCTTGAAGCGAGTGCATACTGTTTCAACGCACGGTGCAAATATAGGACAAGAGAAATATTCGAATTCCCCACTGGGCGGGAGCGTATTTATATTCAATGAGTCCACGGAGCTGGGTGTGTTGTGCTCTGACTCATAAACACCATCAAAGCTGTTCATCCCAATGGAAACAGAACTCAACCTGAGGGCACATATATATCTACCTGAAGATGATCAATTATGTTGAGGCTACACGTTGGATTATTATAAATAGCCTGCAGGTGAAGATGTTAACCAGTCAACTCCAAGCTGCACATATGCTATAGACAGTCACTAGCAGATTAAGGTCAGCAAGTGTTAAACAGTATATAATATCACACAGCTGAACAACACGGGCTTTGCAGCTGCACTCTTCCTATTCAGGTCACGCTTCTACAAAGTCTGCTAACGAGTAATCGATTATTTAACACACGCAACTTTTTTGCGCATCCAGAATACAACGCCATCAAACCGTCTTATCACATAATGTTAAATGAGCACTTGTTATGTTGAATAAACGCCTATTGTGTGTATTTAACCCTCAGGTTCGCTTCATTAATCGGATGTTCGAATCACCTGCTTCGAATTTTATTTTTCCTTTCAGCCATTTGCAGTATAAACGTGAATTGCGGTGGTTAAGATGTTTAAAAATGCAATCTCGACGCGAACATAACAAAACTAAGCCCCGCTGGACACACATGAGATGTTGCTTCACTGAGGACTTCAACACTTGACTGATATCGAGGGTCCTGCTCAAACTAAGTGGCACCGTACAAACTGAGTTCTCCTCCATTTATGAGAACTACAGATGTTGCTACGTTAATCGCGAGCAGTGCGGGAGAAGCGATGGTTTGGGATCCAGCAGCGCACCGTACCTGCAGGAGACGGAGATTTCCACTTTGGTGGCGGGAATGTTCCCGGTGATGGGGTCGAACTCGCACACCGAGGCCATGTCCTCCAGCTTGTCCGTAACATCTCCCTCCATGGGGGCAGGCAGCGCGGGTGGCTTTCTGTGGGGCGTTGGGGGGTTTAACGCCTGGAGGCGCAGGTAGGCACGCCGAGCGCGCGGAGGAGTTTGCGTTGAAAGAGGCTGGAGAACGGAGGAGAACCAGGAGATCCGGGATGCGCTCCTCAACTAAAACACCACGGAGTGACCAGCGGGAGCTGCTGCTGAAAGCCTGATGTTACAGAGGAATGCGAAAGTCCGCGGGGAGAAACTCTCTCTCTCTCTCTCTCTCTCTCTCTACCCCCACTGGACCGCTGGTAAAGTAAAAGAGCTCAACTCCACCCCTTTCGCATTCTTCCACACGCCCGCTGCGCTGCGACTGCTGCTCAATGCAGCGCCATACAGCATCGATCCGCGCTATGGCTCGAGCCACACAGCTCACTGCTATTAACAAGACAAACACAGCACACTGCGAGGCACGCGCTCGATTTCACAGCCGAACTTTTCACTGAAGAGGCTGAAAAGGGGGCGAAAGTAAAGCTCTGCTCTCTCTCCGTGTGAACCCAGTCACAGGGTCAGGGCTGGACACCCAGCACTTCACCGAGAACTCTGGCATCACTGCAGGTGAAACTGGTCACTGCGAGTATTTCTCCACCTTTCTCCAAGTAGAAGAGGGTCTGAGGGGAATCCGAACTGCTGCTGCCTCTGATTAAGAAAGTCTATGGTGTGGAGGGATACATTTCAAGCTTTGAAGAGTTTCAGCACCACCACGATGGACAGCTCCCTCTGCACTCTAGCACTGACACTGGAGCAGAATCTACATTCACCAGAAACAACCAGAGAGTCAGCTCTAGAAACTATAATCCACACTAGCTTTTAAACACCATACACAGGATTTGAGACAATCAAGTTTGAGAGAGAGAGAGAGAGAGAGAGAGAAAGAGAGAGAGGAAGAGAAGAAGGCAAAAAGAAAGAACGAAAGAGCCAAATAAGAAATTAAAGGAAGGAAGAGAGTAGAATGAAAGAATGAATGAACAAGAACAGAAGCCAGAAAGAAATAAAGCAATAAATAAAAGGGGATAGATAGATAGATAGATAGATAGATAGATAGATAGATAGATAGATAGATAGATAGATAGATAGATAGATAGACAGATAGATAGATAGCAAGTGTTAAGCTGTCATCAGTGATTGTCTACAATCCCTACCCAAATAGTCCCACATACTCTCAAAACCACTATATAAAATCTATCTTGATCATTGCCTGTACCACCTTTTAAAAGACAAACATCACTAGTCTGGCCTCAATCTTCTTTTTCTATCTGCTTTCTATCTGCTTTCTATCTGGTTTGGCCCAAAATAAAATCAAGTAAGTGACATTATTTCTTCTGACATTTTTTCTTTTCACCAAAAGGGAAAACCCTGAATACAAACCTGAATAGTAAAACGTTCATCAGAACAGGTAAAAAAAAAAAAGAAAGAAGGATAAAAAGAAAGGGGGGAATTGGGGAGTTGGGCGGGGGGGATTGTAGGTGGTCCCTGTAGCACACAATGAGGTACATTGATTCTTAGTTAATCATCTGTCATATTTAATTCTATCTACTTTGCTGTTCTGCTCTATTATTCCTCACGAGTCTTTCAGATCTGTGAACTGATCTCTCACCTCCGCACCTTCAGCTCGAGCTGCAAATGGAGCTCAACAGGAAGGAGTCCAGTCTAAACTGGAACACAGCCCCACTGCACCCACCGGTCTTACTACAGAGAGGACCTGAGAGACACTCCGGCTTTCCTCTGGCTTTACTACCGATGACTAAGATACAATACACATAAAGGATAACGTTCCTTTTCTTCCCCTCTCTCTCTTTCTCTCTCTCTCTCTCTCTTTTTTGCCCTCGCTCTCTCTCTCTCTCTCTCTCTCTCTCTCTCTCTTCTATTGTGTGGCACTGAGAGGGATCAGGACCGAAATGTCACATTGTTCTTTTTCTCTTGGTTTGAGTTCAGTTCCACAGAGGACTTCAGCTGTTACTCTGACCAAGTTTTCTCTTTAAACTGTCTTTCTGATGGAACTGTGTTCATGTGCTCATGCAAATCAGTGGCAAACAACAAAAGGGAGCCTAACCGGTGGCTCTAAACCGAAGCCTGCATGTCAAAATAGTTCAAGTTTGCAAATTAACATCAAGCTTCCAATGAATATGTAGTAAAGTGCTCAATTGAGTAATGTTCAACTTTGGCTAGTTTTAGTTTTACTATGGAGTTTACTGTGTGGAGTTTGCATGTTCCCCCCGTGCTTGAGTGGGTTTCCTTTGGGTACTCCGGTTTCCTCCCACACGTCCAACGATATGGTTGATTGGTCAGTCTAAATTGCCCATAGGTGTGAGTGCATGAGTGAGTGTTGCCCATGCGATGAACTGGCGAACTGTCCATGGTGTACCCCGCCTTCGCCCGATGACGCTGGGATTGGCTCCAGCCCCCCCACCCCGTGACCCACACTAGAGGGATAAAACGGCAGATAATGAATGGATGAATGGATATTTAATGACATAACATTAAAAATTTGAAATACAAAAACATTTAGGCTAGATTACAGATTGTCTTGTAACAAAAATGCCTCTACATTGCCTGCACTTTAATTAATTACATAAATCAATAAATAATATTTGCAATTCCAATTATGTTTTAGTAAGCAGAAATCCAGAATACTGTGTTTTATATTTAAAGAAAGAGAGCACAAAGCCAGCCTGCGCTATGAGTTTTCATAGAATTTCATTTGCTGACTGTTTTAGCCAGTTTTTGACAAGCCTTCATTGACTTGGCCTCACTATTTCCTCTCAGGGGAATCCTGGCGCCATGTTAAGGGCCGTTCCATTACTATATAAACTCAAGTGAAGTTTATTAGATGAGCCCTGGGAGGAGCAAGGGATCGCGTGAACGCAAGTGCTCACTTTAGCAGCAGAACTTGACCAGAAATCATTATAACCTGCATACTTTTCAAACTCCCCCGAGAAAAAGCCACATCGAGCTGTTTATAAGCTGCAGTAGTAAAACTACTTTACAATGCCACAGGACCACCGCAGAGCAGGTCTTATTTGGGTGGTGGATCATTTTCAGCACTGCAGTGACACTGATGCCGTGGGCAAAGGTGTCAAAAGTATTAACATTCATTACTCAGGTAGAAGTATAGATACTAGGGTTTAGGATACTTTGGTAGTAGTTGAAGTATCAACTCAAGCTTTTTACTCCAGTAAAAGTGTAAAAGTAGTGCTTTCAAAACTACTTAAAGTATAAAAGTAAAAGTAATGTAAGGGAAAAAAATGCCATTAAGGACAAAAGCTTAGTCCACACCACAAGGGGTCTATAGTGCACTAGCCCACCTCCCCAGAAAAATATTCTTCTAAAAGCCATAAAGACCATAATGTTATATTCAAATGTTAATGTTGATAAATTTTGGATGCACTAGGCTTCCTGTTTCAGTCCGTATACGCCCATTGAAAATGAATGTGGTTTAGTACAATGTAAATATATTAAAGAAGCATATCTGTGTACTACTGAGCATTAACATGTGTTTCATGGAGCAGAAGATATGATGATTAGTTGCCTATAATTGTTGTAATGGTGCAAAAAGTCAAATTTCAAAAGCGTGTTATCAATAACCTTTACTGGAATGTAAATGTACATGAATGTAAACAAGCTGTAAATAAAACAGGAGTAATGAGACAATGTTTGAAATACAAGGAGTAGGAAGTACTGATAATGGAGTGTAAATATAAGGAGTAGAAAGTACTGATAATGGAGTGTAAATATAAGGAGTAGAAAGTACTGATAATGGAGTGTAAATGTAAGGAGTAGAAAGTACAGATAATGGAGTGTAAATGTAAGGAGTAGAAAGTACAGATAATGGAGTGTAAGTGTAAGGAGTAGAAAGTACTGATAATGAAGTGTAAATGTAAGGAGAACAAGGTACGGATAATGGTGTGTAAATGTAAGGAGTAGAAAGTACTGATAATGAAGTGTAAATCTAAGGAGTAGAAAGTACTGATAATGGAGTGTAAATGTAAGGAGTAGAAAGTACAGATAATGGAGTGTAAATGTAAGGAGTAGAAAGTACAGATAATGGTGTGTAAATGTAAGGAGTAGAAAGTACTGATAATGGAGTGTAAATGTAAGGAGTAGAAAGTACAGATAATGGAGTGTAAAGGTAAGGAGTAGAAAGTACAGATAATGGAGTGTAAATGTAAGGAGTAGAAAGTACTGATAATGGAGTGTAAATGTAAGGAGTAGAAAGTACAGATAAAGGTGTGTAAATGTAAGGAGTAGAAAGTACTGATAATGCAGTGTAAATGTAAGGAGTAGAAAGTACTGATAACGGAGTGTAAATATAAGGTGTAGAAAGTACTGATAATGGTGTGTAAATGTAAGGAATAGAAAGTACTGATAATGGTGTGTAAATGTAAGGTGTAGAAAGTACTGATAATGGTGTGTAAATGTAAGGAGTAGAAAATACAGATAATGATGTGTAAATGTAAGGAGTAGAAAATACAGATAATGGTGTGTAAATGTAAGGAGTAGACAGTACTGATAATGGAGTGTAAATATAAGGAGTAGAAAGTACTGATAATGGTGTGTAAATGTAAGGAGTAGAAAGTACTGATAATGGTGTGTAAATGTAAGGAGTAGAAAGTACTGATAATGGTGTGTAAATGTAAGGAATAGAAAGTACTGATAATGGTGTGTAAATGTAAGGAGTAGAAAGTACTGATAATGGTGTGTAAATGTAAGGAGTAGAAAGTACTGATAATGGAGTGTAAATATAAGGTGTAGAAAATACTGTTAATGGTGTGTAAATGTAAGGAATAGAAAGTACTGATAATGGTGTGTAAATGTAAGGTGTAGAAAGTACTGATAATGGTGTGTAAATGTAAGGTGTAGAAAGTACTGATAATGGTGTGTAAATGTAAGGAGTAGAAAATACAGATAATGGTGTGTAAATGTAAGGAGTAGAAAATACAGATAATGGTGTGTAAATGTAAGGAGTAGAAAGTACTGATAATGGAGTGTAAATATAAGGAGTAGAAAGTACTGATAATGGTGTGTAAATGTAAGGAGTAGAAAGTACTGATAATGGTGTGTAAATGTAAGGAATAGAAAGTACTGATAATGGTGTGTAAATGTAAGGAATAGAAAGTACTGATAATGGTGTGTAAATGTAAGGAGTAGAAAGTACTGATAATGGAGTGTAAATATAAGGAGTAGAAAGTACTGATAATGGTGTGTAAATGTAAGGAGTAGAAAGTACCGATAATGGTGTGTAAATGTAAGGAGTAGAAAGTACTGATAATGGTGTGTAAATGTAAGGAGTAGAAGTAAAAAAGTCTGCTGAAAAATAATTACTCCAGTAAAGTATAAATAACCAAAATTCCCTAAGTATGGTAAGTATCTGTACTTCGTATCTTGACACCTCTGGTATTAGGGTGTTAGTGTATGTTGTGCTGGCTTGAGTGGATCAGACACAGCAGTGCTGGTGGAGGTTTTAAACACCCCAGTGTCACAGCTGGATGAGAACAGTCCACCAACCACAATTGTCCAGCCAACAGTTTCCCTGACCAATGATGAAGGATTAGAGGATGACAAATTTAAACTGTGCAGTAAAAGATGAGCTACTGTCTTTGGCTTTACGTCTACAAGGTAGGAGTATCTAATAGAGTGGACAGTGAGTGGACACAGTGTTCCAGCAGCAGTGTTCCAGCAAAATTCCAGCAGCAGTGCACCAGTTCAACACACGCTACCATCACGTCAGTGTCAGTGCAGTGCTGAGAATGATCCACCACCCAAGTAATACCTGCTCTCTGGTGGTCCTGTGTGGGTCCTGACCTTTAAGGAAGAGGGTGAAACAAAGTATGCAGAGAAACTCCAGTCTGCAGTTGTAGAACTACAAAGTGAACCTGGAGCTGACAAAATGGGCAATACATGTAGATACAAGGTTGATGTACTTAATGAAGTTCTTAGTGAGTGTGTAAGAACAGGTGTGGTCACAATGTAGCTTTACAGAAAAACCAGGTCCCATACTCAAGTAAGCCAAGGGTCTCTAGCTCTGTAAGAGGGAAAAAAGAAACCTTGAGGAAGCAAGACTGAAAAAGGGCAACTCGTCCCTCTCTTGTCAACACAGTGTTAGAGACAGTATAGTTCTAGATCCAAGTAGGGACTAATAGGATAAGACTTTGTCAAGAAATGAATCACAAACTCCATGTAGCTTATCACACATATCAAAAAGCCAGGTAGAGCTATGCATTGCAAACTTTGGATATAACGCAAATTAGCTTACAGCAACTAGCACAGCCAAGTCTGAGTGCATTCCATTAAAGAATCTGCTCCTCACTGTCTTGTTCTCCCTACGTGACCTCCAAGAGGTGAGAGCTTCGTACAACCAGAATTAAAATGAAGTCTCTGTGATCATAAACTCTTGATAAAAGTAGCAAGGCTGGCCAAAATACAGGTGGGCAAAAAAAAACAGACAGTTTGGCGTCACGGCACTTCAAGAGGAACTCTGTTACAGCACTGCAGCTTATTAAAGAGAAGAGAAGCTGCCCGTCTTCTCTAGACTCGTGTTGCACACTGCACAGTGGGCGTGCAGACAGAAAATCTGAGCGAGACACCGGGCTGTGTGTTAGCTTGATTGAAAGGCGGGAAATTCATGTATCTGTTCGAGACAGCTTCTACACCTTATGCTGTGTGAGGCACCGAGTGAGGGCGGTTAGGCTACGGGAGAGGGACAGAATGAGGTGCGGTCTTGCAGTTGATCCAGAGGAAGATGAGTTGAACCACATGCTGTGACCATCTGACCTTTCTTCGCTGGCTCTGAGCTTCTTTAATGCAGCTGACCGGCATGTCACGGCTTCGGAAAGCAGCCTGTCGGAAAACACAAAGGTATCAGTATTTCCTATCCCACTGTTTGTCAGTCATATTGGTTTTCTGTTTGTTTTCAGCAAGGGTTAAAGATGGCACTGTCAACCCTGACTGGGGGCCAGTCGCCTTCTTCAGAGATGCAGCAGATCAGTTTTAACGCTCCTCAGGAACCCAGCGCAGTGAAGCTCAATATCCGAAATGGAGGAGGCAGTTGCATTTCTCATTTTTGGCAGCAGATATTGTGATGAATGCTGGAGAGCGGGGTGGGGAGGGGGTTCTGGTTGGGATTCATTTACGAGAGCGAGAAGCATGATGGGTGAGGAATTAATGCTTTGACAGGGGTGTCTCCTTCAGCACCGGGATGATTTCCATTCTATTTTATTTTCATCTTGTGGCATAAGCAATAAGCAAACATCGTTTGGAAATTCCCTCAAGGTGGTGACAAGAACTAATGAGCGTGGCATAGTGTGCAGGGGCTTAGCTAGACTGCCTAGTTCATCGGCGCACTATGTAATGAGTGGGGGTAATATTAAACTATGGAGCAGGGTTGGGATTCACTCCCACTTGGCTGTAGTAATTACGCCCCCACCTACCCCAGCCCACACTGCAAAGCATTTAAATGTAGCACTGACAAACAAAACCAACTGGCTGGGCATTTAGAGATGTGGCTGGGTTGCATGACACAAAATCAATGGCTCTGGTTGCTCGACCCCGTTAGAAGATTGTCTGTGACATTAGAGGCTTGTCAGGGAGCAGCAGTTAAAGGGGAGGCGGGAGCAGCACAGCTTATTTAGTCTATCAGGATGTTAACAGCACAAACCACAAGCAGTATGTGCTGCTCACATTAGCAGAGGAGTAATCTGACAGTAAGTACTAATAGATGCCATCCTCTACAGTGTACCGTGTGTCCAAGCATTACTTTTGAGACCTGGTCATATGGTTGCCTTGTTAAAAGTGAGTTGGCAAATGATTATCACTCATGCCTACTCTGTGAAATCGCTACGAAGCTTATTGATTTCCAGAGACTGAGTCAGAAATGAGGTGCAGAGGTTGCAGACAGGGGTTAAGTAGAGCCAGCGTGGCATTTCAGCAGGGGCGTATGCTTAACTGCACATCCAAAGTACAAGAACGGACAGAAATGGGAAGAACTGACCTACGGTTCTAGTTCTAGTGCATTTTCCCTCTGCTGACGAGACAGCTGGGCTTGTCACGAGAACTGCAATTAACGATTTAACAGACCATTCTCACACAGACACTTTTCTAAAGGAAGAAGCATAAATAGTAGGGTTAAATGACTTTTGGACTTTTGAGCCTACTGCATTCCCAAATACACCAAGAATTCATCCAAACAGGTGTACCAGAGTTTCCACTCCATCAAACCGATCAAAAACACGAGGGTGAAACTGAACTGGGGAATGAACACAGAGCAGGAGAGTGAGATAGATTTACTCATATTTGTGATAAAAATCTCTGACATTTGTTCACTCCTGAAAATTGTTATCAGCAAGTTTGCTTAAAAACCTTCCAGCCCCCATACAAACCCCCACAGCTTGTTTTTCTTTACTTTAATGTCTTAAATATAATGATGTGTCTCTACTAGACACACTAGATGGACAAAGGTATTGAGACACAACTCCTAATTCATTGAATTCAGGTGCATTTCAGTCCCACAGGTGTTTGAAACCAAGCACCTAGGCATACAGTCTGACTTTACAAACAAATGTGAAAGAATGTGCTGTGCTGAAATGAGATGCCTCTGTTAGTTCAGGAAATTTCTTTCCTCCTGGATGTTCCTTGATCAACTGTGAGTAGTATTTTTGAAAAGTGGAAGCATTTAGGAAACACAGCAACTCAAACCACTTAGTGGCAGAACACCAAGTTACAGAGCAGGGTCGCTGAGTACCATAGTGCATCACAGTCACCAACACTTTGCTGACTCCAAACCTCCTCTGGCATTAACATCAGCACAAAAACTGTACGCCAAAAACTTAGTGGCATGGGTTTCCATTGCTAAGCAGCAGCATGCGAGCCTTACATCACCACGATTCACGCTTCTCTATCTGGCAGGCTGATGGACCAGTGTCTGAGTTTGGTGAATGGCAGGAGAACATTACCTGCCTGACTGCATTGTGCCAAATATGAAGCTTGAGGAGGAGGGATAATACTGTGGAGTTGTTTTTTTCAGGGGTTGGCCTAGACCCCTTGGTTCCAGCGATGGGAAATCTTAATGCTTCAGCAGACCAAGAAAAAAATTGGACAGTTGTTACTTCAAACCTTTGTGAGAACAGCTCGGGGAAGGCCAATACGGCTGTGTCCCACTGCACAAGGTCCATAAAATCATGGTCGGGTGAATCTCATCTGGAAGAGCTTGACTGACCTGGACAGAGCACTAACCTCACACCTATTGGGTGAATTAGAACAGAGACCGCGAGCCAGACCCTCTTGTCCAGCATCAATGATCTCTCGAATGTCAGTGTCTGATCACCCTCCATAATCTTGTAGAAAGTCTTCCCAGAGGAGCAGAAGCTGTTATAGCTGTAAAGGGGGACCAGCTCCATATTAATGCCTACGGATTTAGAACAGCATGTCATAAAAGTTCCTGTAGATGTAATGTGTAACTGAGCACAGCTGCTTTCACAGTGAACACATTCCCAGATGCGTTTTCTAAACACATTATTTCCAACACAATGTGCTCAGTTTACTAAGCTTTCTCACGTACAGTGTTTTCAGCCAAGTTAAACTAGCCTTACATTGGAGGGATTTCCAGACACGCCAGCTGCTCTCGTATTAGCCATGATGAAGCTAGGGGAAGATTTGTTAAGCGAGGCTGAAAACTGTTTAAGTGGTGCAGACGAAAGTTTATTAACACTACTATTTACACACGGATGTGATGATACAGTGACTGTAAGAAAGGTCGTTTTTTGGGGGATTTTATGTTTACATGTCTAAAATGGCTAAGGTGACCAATTAATCTAATCTTTCTAGTTATCTTAGCTTAGCGTTTCTTTGCAGTCATGAAATAATTACTGCGCTTTTCTGCACTTACACACAAAAATGTCTACAATTACATAGTATTATGTAAAGAACAAAATATTTATTTCCATAAAATATGAAAATATGTGCAAGAACTCTGTAGATACTAGCATAACAGGGATTCTAAACTTGTTTATGCCACTATAGAAAACTTTTAAGTAATAATTCTAAAAAGGTTTGCATGTTCTCCCTGTGCCTGAGTGGGTTTCCTCCGTGTACTCCAGTTTCCTCCCACAGACCAAAGGCATGCATCTTAGGGTGATCGGTCATTCTAAATTGCCCATAGGTGTAAGTGTGTGTGTGTTGGCCATGCAATGGACTGGCGACCTGTCCATGGTATCCAGCTCCAGCTCCAGCCTCCCCATGACCCCGACTAGTGGGATAAAGTGTAGGATGGATGGATGGATGGATGGATGGATGGATGGATGGATGGATGGATGGATGGATGGATGGATGGATGGATGGATGGATGGATGGATGGATGGATGGATGGATGGATGGATGGATGGATGGATGGATGGATGGATGGATGGATGGATGGATAATTCTGAAAAGAGAATTCAGCACATTAGCTCACCTTTCCAGTTACTAGTCATTAAAATTGCTTTGCAACTTTAATCTCTCCTGGAGGAGCTGCTGACATCTGCTGTTTCCCAAAGACAGAGGAAAGCCCACTGGAGTACCATTAGGTCCTGTTGATCCAGAGTTTATGGTGAAGCATTGACCACACCTCTAAATGCTGTAAGCCATGTCATTGCTTTCGGCCTAGCTTCCTGTGTCAAAATATTAAAAGCAAATCCAGGTGATCTCAGCAGACATATATATATAAAGCCCTGATGGTTGAATTCAGTCACATGATCTTAAAAAAGGGAAATTGCAATTAAAGTCAATTACTGATAAAAAGGGATGCAGACCAATCAACAACCAACAAATAATACAATGACTGACAATAATGACAATTTTGTAAAAGTTAATTGCATGTAAGCCATATTGAATCCCATAGTCAAAGTTTAAGTACACAATGACATATAAGACACAACATATACAAATTGCTAGTGATATTAAAACCACTAGATCCAAGTCTGAATCAACACCAAGACCAGGCCACATCGAGCCCAGGTCAAGACCAAGACTATCAGTAGTTGAGTCAAGACTTGAACCAGGAGTAGCCAAGGCTAAAACAACATTAAAGCTACTTAAATATTTTTTTCCAAAATCTAAAAAAGCTACTATTAATTATTATTTTATTGCAGACTGTTAAGACAGATTACATTGTAACTGGAAGCAATTGTGAGGCTACTCTCGATTTATTTCTTATGCTTATTCAGAATCAATCAAATGCATGAAAGTTTGTTTCAATGTAAACTTATAACCAAACATATTTTAAATATAGCAAATATTATTGATAATTTGCTAAATTACAGGATATCTATATTAAGTTTGTTGATTGTTCTGGCAAAACATTAGTTTCTATTTTCAGTGCAAGTGTATCTGAACCAAAGTGCATTGTGACTGTGACTGCTAAGCTAATTTCAGTGTTGCCTATTGCAACACATAGTCCACACAGTCTTGTCTCCCACTCACTGTTAGAAGTTCCAGAGCCTTCCAAATACCAAAAGACCACCTGGTCGCAGTTCAATAAGTCACAAAAAGCACACAGCACTGTCCTCATACACTCCAGAGCTGGGATTCAGCCTCAGGCCCTGGTTTTGTAGACTTAAAGACAGGCTGTGTAATATATATGTATAAACAGACAGCCATTTCTACTGGCAATGTCCAGTCACAGTGATATTGTATTACCATGCAGTGACTGATAGACAGGCAACTCGGCCAAAACGCTTACCCTTCCTACAGCCCCTTTAGTTCAGTTCCTTTAGTCTCTAAGAAAAAAGAAACACATACCTAGCAGGCAATTCAACCAGACACGTGTAAGCTCAGTGATTTAACACATGAACATCCTGAACCAACAAGGAAGCAGATCAGTGATTGTTTTTTTTTTTAGATTAAGAAGCAGCTCCAGCCAGGCCAAACAGATTCCTTCTTGTTTCTTTATCAGGACAGCAAATTCAAGCCTCAGTGGGAAACCAGCAATTAGATGGCAGACATGCTATAAATCTTTGTAGAGACTGTCTTTAACGTCAAGCACACTCTAGCACACACTTAGTATGTCAGGGCCACTATAAGACTCTTTCCATGCCCCACTCACAAGTGCATTCCTTCATAGTAACTACTGTCAGGTTGGTTAACATACTAACAAAATGTAACAAACAGCTCAACTAACAAATTTCGAGTGCATTATTATATCAAATAATAATTGTACAAACGGTATTCCAAAAAAGTTGGGACACTAAACAAATTGTGAATAAAAACTGAATGCAATGATGTGTATGTGCCAACATCTAATATTTTATTCAGAATAGAACACAAATCATAGATCAAAAGTTTAAACTGAGAGAATGTATAATTTTAAGGGAAAAATATGTTATTTCAAAATTTCATGGCGTCAACAAATCCCAAAAAAATTGGGACAAGGCCATTTTTACCACTGTGTGGCCTACCACCTTCTTCTTACAACACTCAACAGACGTCTGGGGACAGAGGACACCATTTTCTCAAGTTTAGAAATAGGAATGCTCTCCCATTCATGTCTAATACAGGCCTCTAACTGTTCAATCGTCTTGGGCCTTCTTTGTCGCACCTTCCTCTTTATGATGCGCCAAATGTTCTCTATAGGTGAAAGATCTGGACTACAGGCTGGCCATTTTAGTACCTGGATCCTTCTCCTACGTAGCCATGATGTTGTGATTGCTGCAGAATGTGGTCTGGCATTATAATGTTGAAAAATGCAGGGTCTTCCCTGAAAGAGATGACATCTAGATGAGAGCATATGTTGTTCTAGAACCTGAACATAGTTCTCTGCATGGTGCCTTTCCAGACATGCAAGCTGCCCATGCCACAAGCACTCATGCAACCCCATACCATCAGTGATGCAGGCTTCTGTACGGAGCGTTGATAACAACTTGGGTTATCCTTGTCCTCCCTGGTCTGGATGACATGGCGTCCCAGTGTTCCATAAAGAACTTCAAAACGTGTCTCATCTGACCACAGAACAGTCTTCCATTTTGCCACACTCCATTTTAAAAGACCCCTGGCCCAGTGCAAACGTCTGAGCTTGTGGAGCTTGCTTAGAAATGGCTTCGTAGAGTTTCAGCTGGCAGCGGCGGATGGCACGGTGGATTGTGTTCACTGACAATGCTTTCTGGAAGTATTCCTGAGGCCATTCTGTTATTTCCTTGACAGTGGCATTCCTGTTTGAGGTGCAGTGACGTTTAAGGGCCCGGAGAGAGTTTTACGGCCTTTCAGATTCCCTGAATCTTTTGATGATGTTATACACGGTTGATGATGATAACTTAAAAGTCTTTGCTATTTTATGCTGGGTAAAACCATTCTGGTATTGCTGCACTATCTTTCTGCGCAACCATCTTGGCTTCAGAGAGACACTGACACTCTGAGAAGCTCTTTTTATACCCAATCATGTTGTCAATTGACCTAATTAATGTTAATTGGTCTTCCAGCTGTTCGTTATATGCTCAATTTCCTTTTTCCAGTCACTTATTGCTACTTGTCCCAACTTTTTTGGGATTTGTTGACGCCATGATATAGTGTGTTATATCTAATGTTAAACTCAGTGATATAGTGTGTTATATCTAATGTTAAACTCAGTGATATAGTGTGTTATATCTAATGTTAAACTCAGTGATATAGTGTGTTATATCTAATGTTAAACTCCGTGATATAGTGGGTTAAATCTAATGTTAAACTCAGTGATATAGTGTGTTATATCTAATGTTAAACTCAGTGATATAGTGTGTTATATCTAATGTTAAACTCAGTGATATAGTGTGTTATATCTAATGTTAAACTCAGTGATATAGTGTGTTATATCTAATGTTGAACTCAGTAATATAGTGTGTTATATCTAATGTTAAACTCAGTGATATAGTGTGTTATATCTAATGTTAAACTCAGTGACATAGTGTGTTATATCTAATGTTAAACTCAGTGATATAGTGTGTTATATCTAATGTTAAACTCAGTGATATAGTGTGTTATAGCTAATGTTAAACTCAGTGATATAGTGGGTTATATCTAATGTTAAACTCAGTGATATAGTGTGTTATATCTAATGTTAAACTCAGTGATATAGTGTGTTATATCTAATGTTAAACTCAGTGATATAGTGTGTTATATCTAATGTTAAACTCAGTGATATAGTGTGTTATAGCTAATGTTAAACTCGGTGATATAGTGTGTTGTATCTAATGTTAAACTCAGTGATATAGTGTGTTATATCTAATGTTAAACTCAGTGATATAGTGTGTTATAGCTAATGTTAAACTCAGTGATATAGTGTGTTATAGCTAATGTTAAACTCAGTGATATAGTGTGTTAAAGTTAATGTTAAACTCAGTGATATAGTGTGTTATAGCTAATGTTAAACTCAGTGATATAGTGTGTTATATCTAATGTTAAACTCAGTGATATAGTGTGTTATATCTAATGTTAAACTCAGTGATATAGTGTGTTATAGCTAATGTTAAACTCAGTGATATAGTGTGTTATAGCTAATGTTAAACTCAGTGATATAGTGTGTTATAGATAATGTTAAACTCAGTGATATAGTGTGTTATATCTAATGTTAAACTCAGTGATATAGTGTGTTATATCTAATGTTAAACTCAGTGATATAGTGTGTTATAGCTAATGTTAAACTCAGTGATATAGTGTGTTATATCTAATGTTAAACTCAGTGATATAGTGTGTTATAGCTCATTTTTAACTCAGTGATATAGTGTGTTATATCTAATGTTAAACTCAGTGATATAGTGTGTTATATCTAATGTTAAACTCAGTGATATAGTGTTTTATAGCTAATGTTAAACTCAGTGATATAGTATGTTATATCTAATGTTAAACTCAGTGATATAGTGTGTTATATCTAATGTTAAACTCAGTGATATAGTGTGTTATATCTAATGTTAAACTCAGTGATGTAGTGTGTTATATCTAATGTTAAACTCAGTGATATAGTGTGTTATAGTTAATGTTAAACTCAGTGATATAGTGTGTTATATCTAATGTTAAACTCAGTGATATAGTGTGTTATAGTTAATGTTAAACTCAGTGATATAGTGTGTTATATCTAATGTTAAACTCAGTGATATAGTGTGTTATAGCTAATGTTAAACTCAGTGATATAGTGTGTTATAGTTAATGTTAAACTCAGTGATATAGTGTGTTATATCTAATGTTAAACTCAGTGATATAGTGTGTTATAGCTAATGTTAAACTCAGTGATATAGTGTGTTATATCTAATGTTAAACTCAGTGATATAGTGTATTAAATCTAATGTTAAACTCAGTGATATAGTGTGTTATATCTAATGTTAAACTCAGTGATGTAGTGTGTTAAATCTAATGCTAAACTCAGTGATATAGTGTGTTATAGCTAATGTTAAACTCAATAATATAGGTTGTTATAGTTAATGCTAAACTTGATGTATAGGGTGTTTTAGCTAATGTTAAACTCAATGGTGTACGCTGTTATAGCTCATGTTAAACTGAATGGTGTACGCTGTTATAGCTCATGTTAAACTTGATGTATGGGGTGTTCCAGCTAATGTTTAACTCAATGTATAGGGTGATCACTACTGCTTCACATTAAATATAATCCTTAACATAAACACCAAAAAATAAAAACAATTGAAGTAAAAGAACACTTTTTATGGCACCAAGCACAAATTTAGAAGAAGTTATTGATTTCAAGTCAAATTTATTTTGCATGCATATAAAAGGTCACACTGTCATGGTGTTATTTTCTTGTTCTCTGTTTCTGGCAGCAATATTTAAAAAAAAATATCAACTTAGTATCTCAAAACAGTACAGAAGTCCAAAAAGGCCATGATGTATAAAATGTTATCTTTTTTTTTTTAACTGTTATCCTGAAACTATGGCTAGTGATCTTAGGATAACCAATGTTTTCCTGAGATTTGTCTTGCGATTTTGTTCTCAAGATTATTTTTTAACATTCCAGAAACTCTCTGGATGTCCATAAAATCATGACTTATTTTCTCAAAACATTTAATTAGTTTCTTAAAATGTTGACTTAACACCTCAAACTAATGACCTTTTTTAATATTTGAATATTAATTTAATGTGTGAATTGTAAAAAAAAATTAATACAATGATTCCTGGTTTAAAACGCTTCATCACAAACTCACACCACATCACCTCGCAGCAGCACTGCTTCCATGTGGCTACTGGAGTTAAAGTGCAAAGATGCTTCAGAAATCAGTTGCCATTTGATGTTAAATGCTCAGACAATAAGAAAAGGTTAGTTCTTTTGAAATAAGAGGTATCAAAGCACAAGATTAAGACTGAGGTGTTTATTTGCTCTTCTCAACAATCCAATGAAAATCTCCTTTTACATCAACACTGCAAGTAATCAGATCTAAAATGATGTGCATACATGGAATATAACTTCTTGTAGATGGTACCATAAAGCAAAAAGCTTTAAATGTGTCCAGTTTTGCTTACATATATACCTGAACAGCTTGTTATTGCAATCTTTAAAGTTATCCACCTACTAACAATTTCAAATTCAGAGCATGAACTCTCCTCTGCAGACCTTTTTTCTGGCTCCCGTCATGTTCAATGTTATAAACTTCCATTATTATGCAAATACACATATGCAAAACCTACTTAAACTTTCTGATTGAGAATGTAATCAGATACATCCATTTACATGACAATTTTTCTTCCATTTAACAGATTATTTACAGGATTACTCACCTCGTTCAATCAGACAGGAACTTTATTGGAATGGCCTCAATCAGGCTGGTCTACTCTGACTGCGGTGTACACATGGAAGTCTTTTATTCTGATTGAGCTATTAGTTGGATTATTGACAGAATATCAGCTGCATGTAAATGAGGCTACAGCAAGATGTAGCATTAAATAGTTATGAATAGGCAGCCTTATGTCTGAGACATATATTAGGCTAGTTCAGAAAAAGTTTTGGCCTAAAACATATAGGTAATATTTATTTATATATGTAAATTAAAATAATCCCCAAATATATACACTATATTGCCAAAAGTATTTGCTTGTCTGCCCTCACACGCATATGAAATTGAGTGACATCCCATTCTTAATCCATAGGGTTTAAAATGATGCCGGCCCACGCTTTGCTGCTATAACAGCTTCAACTCTTCTGGGATGGCTTTCCAGAAGGTTTAGGAGTGTGTTTATAGGAATATTTGATTGTTCTTCCAGAAGCGCATTTGTGAGGTCAGACACTGATGTTGGACGAGAAGGCCTGGCTCACAGTCTCAAAGTGTTCTATCAGGTTGAGGTCAGGACTCTTTGCAAGCCAGTCAAGTTCTTCCACATCAAACTCACTTATCCATGTCTTTATGGAGCTTGCTTTGTGCACTGGTGTGCAGTCATGTTGGACAAGGAGGGGGACGTCCCCAAAGCATGAAATTGTCCAAACTGTCTTGGTCTGCTGAAGCATTAACTGTTCCTTTCACTGAAACTAAGGCGCCCAACTCCTGAAAAACAACCCCACACCATAATCCCTCCTCCACCAAACTTTACACTTGGCACCATGCAATCAGACAAGTACCATGTCCTGGCAACAGCCAAACCCAGACTCGTCCATTGGATTCCTAACTCCAGAGAACATGTCTCCACTGCTCTAGAGTCCACTGGCGCAGTGCTTTACACCACTGCATCTAATGCTACGCATTACGCTTGGTGATGTAAGGTTTGGATGTAGCTGCTTAGCCATGGAAACCCATTCCATGAAGCTCTCTATGCATTGTTCTTGAGCTAATCTGAAGGCCACATGAAGTTTGGAGGTCTGTAGAGATTGACTCTACAGAAAGTTTACTCTACCTCTGCACAATACGCTCCTCAGCATCCGCTGACCCCTGGTATTTTACGTGAGTTGCTGTTGTTCCCAATTGCTTCCACTTTGTTATAATACCACTGACAGTTGACTGTGGAATATTTAGTTGTGAGGAAATTTCACGACTGGACTCGTTGCACAGGTGGCATCCAATCACGGTACCATGCTGAAATTCTCAGTTCCTGAGAGCGACCCATTCTTTCACAAATGTTTGTAGAAGCAGTTTGCACGCCTAAGTGCTTGGTTTTATATACCTGTGACCGTGAAAGTTATTGGAACACCTGACTATATACCATCATCACCATTAAATATAAAACTCAGAAGACGTTTAACAGCTATGTTTGTGTTATGGACATCATAACTTTTGGTTCCATTCACCGCTACTGTAAAGCTGCCAGAAAGTTTCTCTAAAATAGAATATTTCAAACCACTTTGAATTAATCTGTTTACATCCCACTGACTGAATTATGGAGAAAATAATGAAAACCAGTATTAAATTTGAGAGCTTTTGAAGGGAATATCTTTTCATGCAGTTATTGAACAATTCCCACCTCTTTTTTATTATTTTTTTTTGCAAAGCATGTGAAAGTGTGAACCAAGTACAGAATGTCTCTATGCGTCTATTGCCAAAACAATCCACCTTTACTAAATGCCCCCCACAGTATAAAAACATGTCAATACTATAATATGCATATATAGTGTATTCATACAGTCAGCTGGAGGCACCAGTGAGACATGCCAGGCTCCTTGACTTAACAATAATTAAAACGTTCTTTGCTTCACATTCATTGCTGGCTTGTGATTAGACAGCTAATAAATATGTATGTGCGAGCAGAGGAGCGGTTGAAATTGGGTCAAGAATGCTTCAGATGTTGCAGTTCAGCTAAAAGGATCGCTAAAACTTACTCAAGTAACCCAGTTCTCTCAGGCCTGTCCTCTTCAGCCAGACTAAAGAAATTCATCACGTTTCATCTCAACCGTTCTAGAATGTGCCAGAACTTTTAGACATGCCAGGGTCGCTGATGCAGATATTAAATGCCTCCTCTTGTCTCGTAAATGCCTTGTTTAATTGCAACTGTTAAGAAGTCGGACACACTTTACAGAACGGTGGCAAATTTCCCATTGAAACTATTGTAGCACATTTTGTTTAGAATCACTACATAACCTTGAGCTCACTATTATAAAAGCTACGCTATAGAGCTAGACTAGGTTGTTGTAGTTGTTATAGCACATCAATCATTGATATGGCATATTTTGAATAGACATTATTGACTCACTGGTCGTCAGTGTGACTACAGTAGAATGTATGATGATACTGAGCTACGTAGCCTTGCTATAATATACGTAGCTATAATATAATAAGTTATAATAAGCAGTGTATAACATCAGCTCTTCTAAGGTACCTGAACACTGGATGTTTTACAATTCAGATCACATCATAATTAGTGATTTATTATTATGTACAGGTTACAGCTGTTTAAATGGCATTATGATAGATAGTGATATTCTTGTTACAAGTAATTTATACTTTACCCAAGTATTCATTATAGTATAAGCCTTGTAGGGCATTATTGGAGGTATGCTTACAAAGTATTATGTTATAAAGAGCTACAGCATAAACACATGTATACCTATTGATGGACATATGCTTTATAGAAAGTATTAACCAACATTCAAGCTTTCAGTTCTTTATATATCTTAATCTTTTCAATGCAGGACCTACGCTAGATTAAAGCAGTTATTGGATGAAAATAAAATCTATGCATGGACAGGTTATTATATTTATACACAAGAATGCACATAAAGAACAGATTGTGTTGGGTTTTTTTAAAGGAAGAAATAACCGTGGGTTCTCCCATTAAAACCTATTCATTTCCAGCCCTTCCACTGATTAACTTACATTCAAGAGCATTTTTTTTCCTTTCTCCTGTGAAGGTCTATAAAAAGAGATTTGCTACAACAGAGAAGACATACACGAGTAAAAGCACCTACACACATACATACTCACACGCACACAGGCGGAAAAAAAGCCTCACTCAATCAGTACTTCTTTCCTATTCCTTTCCTGCAGCCATTCCGTGGCAGATGTGTCATTTACGGTGAGAAAGGGCAGGAGCTGAAAAAAAGTCTCTTCAAAATCGGCCTGTTCCTTCAAAAAGCCTCTCGAGAACTCCCACACAGCAAAACAGAGTCAGAAATGTCAGATGTGGGCTAACGCCTCATAAACAAACACCTCCAACATGAAAGGTAAATCCCTTCACTATGGCCTTTCACCAGTGTGAAGATACAGCAACCCATCACCAGCATTACCAGTCTGGGCCTTTTAATCACTGCGTACGGGCTGCTTCTTTCCACAATTAGAAACCCAGGGGGTCTTTTTTCAGTCTAGGGCATGGAGCAAATGTATAAAAATTATATTAAAATCCCAAACTACAGTCATGTCTGCATTTCATCCTCAGTTCGCTGCCACAATTCCAGCTGTCAACATCCCGCTGAGCCGCCGTGACAGTGCAGTAAGCGCAGCGCTAACAGCGGATGCTAATCCTGTTACTGCTGGATACCGACCGATGCTAATGAAGTTTTGGAGACTGTACGGGAGCTGCTCCTCTCTGCAGATTAAATTAAAAGGATTTGGGAGAAGAGTGAAAAAAAAATACTGAAATGAAACACTGTATGCTATATCATTTCATTCACACATGGGGAGGAGGCTGAAATTACTTGAAAGTTTTTTTAAGACAGGGTGCTGAAAACAGCCAAATACACTTATTACGTTAAGGCCTGATAAGCTTCAATAGAATAGCTTCAAATGTTATCAGATCAATTAAAATAAACTATGTAGCCGTCATAAGACAGACAGAGCCACTGAGGGGGTAGTGCAAGAAAGTGAAAAGGTAAAAAAAAAAAGCCACAATCCAATAAAAGGATTACATTGTATCTCGTGTTCTTTTTAACACCCTGGCTGCTGCGTTCGGGATGAGCTGCAGCTGAGCAGTCGCAGCGAGCAGCCAGTTTCTGAAATAGTCAAGTTAAAAGAAAACAAAGACATGCATCAGCTTCCCTTTTTTTTGTTGTCATAATCGTTGTAAGCTAGAATAGAACAGTGTCCTCTCTAATAGACCTATCTTGCGGGTCCACCTTGTACAATCGTGGCCCAAGGTTTTGAGAATGCCACAAATTTTTCACAAAGTTTGCTGCCTCAGTTGTCAGGTTTTTATATGGTATAATGAAGTACACTTATAAGCATTTCATATGTTTGTACAAAATGACAAATACATTTACTTTAAGCAAAGACTCAATATTTACAGTGTTGACCATTCTTCTTTATGACTTCTGCAATTCTCTTGGCATGCTGGATATCAGCTTGGGCAAAATCTTGAATCTTGGGCAAAATTTTGTTTGTTCTACTCTCTTTTTGAGGATGGACCACAGGTTCTCAATCGGATTGAGATCTTGGGGAGTTTCCTGGCTATGGACCCAAAATGTCAAAGTTTTGTTCACCAAGTCACTTGGTTATCACTTTTGCCTTGTGATGTGGTGCTCCATCATGTTGGAAAAAGCCTTGTTAACCTCCAAATTGCTCCTGGATCGTTGTGAGAAGTTCCTCGGAGGATGTTTTGATACCATTCCTTATTCATGGCAGTGTTTTTAGGCAAAATTTTTCAGTGAACCCACTCCCCTGGATGAGAAACAACCCCACACATGAATGGTCTCAGGATGCTTCACTGTTGGGATGACACAGGACTCGTGGTAGTGCTCACCTTTTCTTCACTAGACAATTTTTCCAGAAGTCCCAAACAGTCTGACACAGGCTTCATCAGGAAAAAAACTTTACCCCAGTCCTCTGTAGTCCAATCTCTGTAATTCCTGCAGAATGTCAGTCTGTCCTTAATGTTTTTCTAGGGGAGAAGTGGCTTCTTTGTTGCTCTTCTTGACACCAAGCCATCCTCCAAAAGCTTTCATCTCACTGTGCATTCAGATTCACCCACATCTGCCATTCCTGAGTAAGCTCTGCACTGGTGGTGACCCGATCTCGTAGCTGCATCCTCTTTAGAAGACGGTCCTGACGCTTGCTTGACTTTCTTGGGGGCCCTGAAGCCTTCTTCACTGCAATCAAACCACTGTCCTTGAAGTTCTTGATGATTGGATAAATGGTTGATTGGGGTGCTATCTTACAAGAAGCAATGTGAAACCTGTGAAACCCTTTTGATACAATGCAATGATTCAATTCCTTGAAGGTAGCCATGGTTAACAGAAGAAAACTTTTAAAGCACCACTAGCCTTTTAAAGCAACCAGTCGGTTCTTTTAATCAGTATGACAGTGATATCAGCTGTCTTGTTCTCATTAACCTTTTCTCCTCAGCTAACAAGATCATCACTAAAATGATGTTTGAAGGCCATTCTGTAGGGCTGGAATGCAGTGGCTGGAATGCAGCAATTTTTGTGATAAATTTTTCATGGCAGGGAATGACTTTGCAATTTATTGCAATTCATCTGATCACTCTTCACAATCTAGACTTACAGTTTTTCTTGATTGTTTGCACATATTTTCTGAAAGCATGCCTCATACTCTACACACAAATCAAAAAACACACACAATGGGCGAAACCGCTCAATTCTCCTGCAAAATGAAACTTTACATTCAATACAATGTTATCTCTTGTCAAAATGGTATTGTTTTCAGATGACACACACAAACTATCATAAGAACAGACATTTAAAAGAACCAGTAGAACACTGATGTGCTCAGTGTAAAACACTATAATCAATGGAAAACACTTTACCATAATATAAACTACCATAAACTACATTCACCATAATGCCTTTTTTTGTTCAGTGTTACTTACCACAGCCATACAGTTTGGACACACCTTCTCATTCAAAGAGTTTTCTTTATTTTTTATAAAATTGTAGATTCACACGGAAGGCATAAAAACTATGAATTAACACATGTGGAATTATATACTTAACAAAAACGTGTGAAACAACTGAAAATATGTCTTATATTCTAGGTTCTTCAAAGTAGCCACCTTTTGCTTTGATTACTGCTTTGCACGCTTTTGGCATTCTCTTGATGAGTTTCAAGAGTTAGTCATCTAAAATGGTCTACCAACAGTCTTGAAGGAGTTCCCAGAGATGCTTAGCACTTGCTGGCCCTTTTGCCTTCACTCTGCAGTCCAGCTCACCCCAAAACATCTCGATTGGGTTATTGAGGTCATTGTCCTGTTGAAAAATAAATGATGGTTAACTAAACGCAAACCGGATGGAATAGCATGCCACCGCAAGATGCTGTGGTAGCTATGCTGGTTCAGTATGCCTTTGTGCAATTTTTGGGATTTGAATAAATCTCCAACAGTGTCACCAGCAAAGCACCCCCACACCATCACACCTCCTTCTCCTTTTCTGCATCGCACAAAGACAACGGTGGTTGGAACCAAAGATCTCAAATTTAGACACATCAGATATGCAGTACTGCAGTTTTCTAGTGAGAGTAGATTTCTTACTTTTTCTCATTTTGGAAAGTCCGGCTGATGAATTCTACAGTGTACCTGCTCAAATTTGGCTGTGCTATTTGCCCAGCCTCCCTCATTGTTAGACCATGGCAAAGTGGCTCAGATCTCATCAGAGATTACAGTCCTTGGCCTTCCTCGTCCTCCTCATCCTCCTCCTCTTACTCTCACTCCTATGACTCTGCCTCTATTTACAATGTTGGCATCCATTGCTCCAAAACAGAAGAGCTTAAAGTTCTGATTGCTAATTGCAAGCCTATGTGACAGGTGTTTGCCCATGTGAAGAGTCAGTGTGCATAGTAGGGCAATTAACTTCAAAGTTTTGAATAACAGCGTGTCCCTTGTGAAAACAAGAGATTTTCTTCATGAAAATTGTGTGTAGTGTTTTGAAAATAGTGTGTTTTAGAACTGCAATTTGAGTGTAAAGCAGGAATTGTGCTTGTTGATGAGCAGAATAGGTTCAGGGGGTTGGTGCAGGAGTTACATGTTGTTGTCATTGTGTCTCAAGTACCAGTATTTGTGTGTAAACAATCAAGAAAAACTGTAATACAAATTGCCACCATAAGAGTGGAGGCGGCAAAATTTGCATCATTCTTAAAGCTTTTGGCCACGACTGTAGATGTAAAGTCAGAGACATTAGCTTATCTGTTTATGCACAATTTCTGTTGGTCATTCTCTCCAGTTTGTGTTGGTCATACTCCAGCAGCACTGCTGTGTCTGATTGACTCATACCAGCACAACACACACTAACACACCACCACCACATCAGTGTCACTGCAGTGCTGAAAATGATCTACCTCCCTAGGAGTACCTGCTCTGTGGTGGTCCTGTGGAGGTCCTGATCATTAAAGAACAGGGGATAAAAGGGGTATCCATCAGAGGGACAACAGTCTGTAAATGTTGAACAACAAAGTGCTCTTATGTTGTAAATGGAGCTCATAAAATGGATAATGTGTGTAGATACAAGGAGGTGGATTTAAGGTTTTAGCTGATTGGTGTATAGATCGTGTGCATTTGTTTTCAGTGTACTAGCCGGATGTGTTCATTTGTGTCACACTGTGTCCACATGATCACATATAAGAATACACATTTTAGTCAACACTTACTGGTGCAATGACAAAATATTACAAAGCCATCTGCATCACATCAAAAGCTTTTTTGAGGGGTCAGATTCCAGTATGCCCATTCTGTCCATCCCCACTCCAAATATTGCCCAACACACACACACACACACACACACACACACACACACTCAAACCTCCTTGATGACATTCATAGAAAAGCAATGGCAGGGAAAAGGTCTGGCTCCTCCACAGCTCTGTTATTCAACTGGAACAGTGATGACTGTGACTCCTGGTCATACTCATATGTGCACACACACATGCAGGCACACACACACACACACACACACACAGGCCGATCAGGTCAGATCAGCATATGGTATTATCATTTTCCCCACTAGCAAACCTGCACAGGCTTATGCACATCAATGCACCATCATCCATAGATGTTGGCAAGGCAAATTCACACTTCTTTACTCTGTGTGTGTGTGTGTGTGTGTGGTGTGTGTGTGTGTGTGTGTGTGTGTGTGTGTGTGTGTGTGTGTGTGTGTGTAGCCTATGGGAAAGTGTTCCCCAACTCAACTCATAGCACCACTTTTTTTAAACTGCAATTCTGCCTCCAGTCAATTCAGATGATGAATATGACCTGGGAGGCTTCAAAACACAATAAACACTGCAATATTTCATCATAAGACAGAAACATTGACGTGCGGTGTGCTGCGCATCTCTTCATTCTGAACACACAGGAATTTGATGGGCAAGGTTGAGCCTTTAGCTCCCTGAAGAGATGTTAACATATGATCCATGGTTTACTGGGTGTATCTGAGCTGTCAGGAATGCCTTATCTGTCATTTCAAATGGCTCTATTTCTGTTTAATGCTTTACATTTCTAGCTATTATTTTATTGCATTAACATCTTTCACATGCCAGGCTTTTGCCTTTCACCAAAGAAAGTGGATTTGGTTACATAATGTGGCCAAGAACTGCATACTTTCACAGTAAAGGTCCTTTTGTCTGGTAAATGATCTTTAGCCTTGTTGTTGCATTAAAGGCAGAGTAGATCAAATCTTTCTTTATTTTTAATCCAACTGAACAAGTCCCACCCCCTGCTTTCAATGCTACCTCTAAAGCCACTCTCCTAAAACACATGAACACGAATGGTTTGAGTCTTGGAGAACATCTGTCCACTTCACCCACAAAGCCTTCTCTCCCTCATCTTTCTTTTCTTTATTTGTTTAGCATTGAAGCAGTTGTAACTTCCAGTTTGCAGTGGCATGTGTGATTGTTGGTGTCTGTATGTGCGAGTGTGTTTGTGTACATGTGCAGCTCACATGCATGAGGGCAGGATGAGGTAGGCAGGTACATGAACAGGCAGATAAGCCATTCAGTCATTTTGTTTGGTTCGAGTGAAATGATTGGGTAGGGTTGTTACAGCCCTGAGGCCTCTTATGTTCTTAGAGCATTCGATTTGCTGATTGCTATCGAGATATAAAAGTATAAAAAAAGTATTTCAAGAAATATAACAAAAAACTGTTTGCAAGACAAACTACCTACTATGCCTTTCATTTTAAAGAGTTCCGCATGACACAATGTGGTTTACTTGGACACATGCCACATAAGGATACCTCATTTGCTAATCACTAAAGACCTGTTTGAAGGCTCAATCTGTGTAATAGTTAATTAGCACACTTGTAAAAACTACAAAGATGGCAGATTCATAGGGGTTAATAAGTGAAATTACAGCACCTACTCAAGTGCTAATCCAGCTCAAAAAGGGCTGTAGATGCTAACTTCTCCAAAAAAAACTTAAATATCCTTTAAACATGCAATGCTATTAACTTTACAAGCTTACTTTTCAGTCCAGTAAATGCATCTGTCTTTCTCCAAAAGGTCTATTGTTGTCACAGTGCCATCAGATTGACCGGTCAACTGAAGTATACAAATACAACAGTGTGGCTAGTCAGAGCAACTGACAAAACCCAGGCCTGGATTTGATGGTCAGAACTGATTATGCTTGATTATGCTTCTTAATGCATTATAATACAGGCACTGCTCCATTAAGTGATATAATATCTGAACTTAAGAAAAGACATAGAAAGACCAAGAAAGGAAAAGTATGTTTTGTTAGTGGCCATTATTTGATAGCAATTATAGCAACATTATATACTTGCCTGCTAAGAATGAAGTTTGTGTAGATGTCATACATTAGAAACTGGAAATAGAAGCTGTGGTGATCTGTAAGGTGACACTCTTGCTTAAAATCTGAAAAAATGCCACAGGTGCTTGTGAACAAAGAAAGATACCAAAAAGATACCAAACAAAGAAGCTGCAGGTGTTCTCAGGCCTGGTCTCTGCTGACCTGAACATCACTGAATGTGTCCAGGATTATGTGGATTTGGATGTATGCTTTTTTTCCCCGACGCTAAAGGCTGAATAGCTTTACAGCTGTTTTGACAAAATAACAAAATCTTTTCAAGGTGACAGGAATTGATTGAGTATAATGAATGGCTGTGCGAAGGAACCAAAGTTATATTATTACTTCCCTGTTGTCCTTCATCTTTATCCCAGTCGATGCTCTTAGGGGTATTACTCACTTCCTGGGCCCATGCGGTGCCTTGCTGACAAAGCACAGGAGAGAAAATCCCTTCCTGAATGTTCAAGGTGGGAAACAGATCATACATTACCTACACATCAATATCCTATTATCATTTCTAAGGATGAAGAATGCTGAAATGTACAGTACGATCTATGCACAGTTATTTCTCTGAGTAATGAATGTACAATGTAAGAAAGGCTCACTAGTCCACACTGTTGTTTAACTTGTTCTTACACATATACGTCTGCCGTAGACATTTTAGATGAATGCACAAACTTGAAGCTCAATTAACAGATGAATAAACAGTCCGGAGTTGTGATGCTATCCCGGAATTTAAAAAAATCTCAGTTCAAACTGGCAAACACAAACCTTTATATACCCCACCTTCGACATGGCCAGACCATTATCTCTTGACTGAGCTGTTGGATGTGCTAGCCATGTGCTGAGTTCCTGATGCCAGTCTTAAAGCTGAACATGTTTGTGACTCTGTCCAAACACACTAAATCAGATGTGGTCTCAATAGTAAGAAGTATAGATTAAGGTGACTAGATGTCCCAGTTTTTCCCTGTGAATTAAAAACACGCTGAAAAGTCCTAAGAAAGATCTGTCAGCAGAGCAGACACGCATCTTGCACTGTGCTTGTTTTGTCCAACAGAGGGGGCTGCTGCTATCTACTAACCACTTTTAGCACTTGATGAAAATACTTGTGTGCAAACTTTGACCAGAAGCTAGCAAGAGTCCACACCATTACTACAAACATCTTTTCAAGAGCGTGGGGTTAAAAGCAGGTGTTACAGGGCTTAAATCATACTACCAGCTGATAGGTAGGCTGATTTATAGACACATACAATCTACTTAAATGTAGACTACCATGTCATCTGTATCACTTTTCCAGCCACCCATTAATGACATGGAGCATATGTTGATAGCAGCCATCTCTTTAGAACTGGTTCCAGCTCAGAGGTGTATTTAAAGTCTGGGTATTGGTATCCAGGTGGCACAGTGGTGTAGTGGTTAGCACTGTGGCCTCACAGCAAGACAATCCGGGTTCGATTCCCAGTACGGGCCGTTCTGTGTGGAGTGTGCATATTCTCCCTGTGCGTAAGTGGGCTTCCTACCGCATGTTAGGTTGATTGGTCAGTCTAAATTGCCCATAGATGTGCGTGTTGGCCATGCAATAGACTGTACCCTGCCTTTGCCCGACGATGCTGGGATTGGCTCCTTTGACCCTGACTAATGGGATTAAGCGGTAGATATTGGTATCCTGTTCTTCTTTTTTCCTGAAATCCTTTTCTCTTGCTTTTGTAGTGGAAGTGTAAGAAAAAGGAAGAGCAACGTGGATGCTGACATGCTAGCCTGCTAACCAGAGTTTCATCTAGACTTCAGGAAATACACATATAAATCAGGTTTTCAACGATTAATGAATCAAGTCAAAACATTGTAATATTTAAAACTATGTTAATTTTCATTTATTTCTTTTTTTACTTTTCTGCAAAACAGACAGATTCTGCTGACCATCAGAGTTTGACTTCATGTTCGATCTGAAACTTTTCATCATCCTATCAAATCTTGAAGAATGACATCATGTCCTGCTCACAATTATTACCCGCCTGAGTAGCCTGTTTTAAACGTCACATTAAGAAAATAATTTACTGCGCAAGGTCTTGTTTTAGGAACTACTATTAAGTAACAGTTTCTAGCTATAATGACAGATAATTTTGCCATAAACCTTTCTGCTTGAATTGTATATTTGGATTTGGTTCAGCTGTGTGTATGTATAGATTCACAATACACAATGACTAACACGTTAACATTAAAGAGCAATGCAGGAAGATGTTACAAACACCAATGGGAGATGCTGAAGTGTAGCATAACTGCTGTAAGAAGCAGTCACTGGAGTGCAGATGGAAGTTCAGTTCTTTGATGGCTGACGGGAAGAACAAATTTCAGAAGCAGCTCATTTTGCTGATCAAGAGTCTGCAGCATGAGGGATGTGCTGAAATAGAAGATGTGCTGGGTGAGAGGGGTCAGAGGTCATTTTTAAAGGCCTTTTCTTGAGGTGCCTGATGTACAAGGACTGCACTGATGAGAGATCACATCCAATTATTTTTGAGGCCTTGCACACAGTTCATTTAACTTTCTTCTTAGTGTGAGCATCATCCTAGCTGTACGAGACAGTGATGGATGGTGTCAGAAAGCTTTGGATGATTGCAGTAGAACTATCTGAGGAGCTGATTCTTTACTCTCAAACCTCCTCAGCTGCCTGAAGTCTCTGCAGGTCTTTTTGTGATGATCTTGATGGTGTTTCAGTGCACCGCTAGTTGTTCCTAGAAAGTTCCTAGATTTATTATTTCGTTTTAATTTTGGGTAAGTTTTATTGTAAGATGTTAGTTATTTGCTACTTACTATCTTTTCACGTTATATACACTATAGATATACACTATATTGCCAAAAGTATTTACTCATCTGCTTCACAGGCATAGGAAATTGAGTGAAATCCCATTCTTAATCCATAGGATTTAACATGATGTTGGCCCACCCTTTGCAGCTATATCAGCTTCAACTCTTCTGGGAAGATGTTACATTTTTGACTGTTCTTCCAGAAGCGCATTTGCCTGGCTCGCAGTCTCTGCTCTAATTCATCCCAATGGTGTTCTGTCAGGTTGAGGTCAGAACTCTGTGCAGGCCAGTCAGGTTCTTCCACACCAAACTCGCTCATCCATGTCTTCATGGAGCTTGCTTTGTGCACTGGTGCGCAGTCATGTTGGAACAGGAAGGGGTCGTCCCAAACTGTTCCCACAAAGCTGGGAGCATGAATTTGCCCAAAATCTCTTGGTCTGCTGAAGCATTAACAGTTCCTTTCACTATAACTGAGGGGCCCAACTCCTGAAAAACAACTCCATACCATAATCCCTCCTCCACCAAACTTTTTACTTGGCACAATGTAGTCAGACAACAACGCTGTCCTGGCAAACGCCAAACCCAGACTTGTCCATCGATACGTTACTCTAGAGAGTCCAGTGGCAGCGTGACAGTGCATTGCGCTTGGTGATGTAAGGCTTGGATGCAGCTGCATGGCCATGGAAACCCATTCCATGAAGCTGTCTACGCACTGTTCTTGAAGGTCACATGAAGTTTGGAGGTCTAGTTGCACAGGAGGCATTCTATCACGGTACCACGTTGGAATTCACTGAGCTACTGAGAGCAACCCATTCCTTCACTAATATTTGTAGAAACAGTCTGCATGTTTGGTGCTTGGTTTTATACATCTGTAGCCATGGAAGTGACTGGAACACCTGAATTCAATGGTTTGTGAATACATTTGGCAATATAATGTATGTTGCCTAAATCTGAAGAAGAGACCTGCATTGTAGACTGAGGGAAGGAGTCAATATCTCACTGACAATCATACACAAATGTTTAGGTGGCCTTGTCAAATGGTCAGTATGCTTTGTTGATTTTTTTCAAGTATAAATAAAAATAATATTAGCCATTCTATTATTACACATGCATATATTCCTTATTCAAAACCCTCTTTTACAGTTTTGTCTCTGTAAGGCCTGCAGGATTGGTCTGATCTTTTGCACTTCTTTTCTTGTTGTCTGGTTGGAGGGTAAGGGCTCCTAAAGAAGGTTGTTATGTCTGACATAAGGACTTGCATATGTCCCACTCCCAGTCTATCCTGAGAGAGCGCAACCTGGCCAGAAGGTGTGGGACTGGGTAAAAGTAACGTTGTGCAAGCTATCTGAGAGCATTTGAGGCTTTGGACCTGAGGGTGACCACTGCAAGCCTTACACAAATGAACATCAAAGATTCACATGGACATCATCTTAGCTTTCTGTAGTTAACTGTCATTGTGTCTAGTTGCAGAAATAATTACTGCACAGTCTGCATGGAAGAAGATGCATAAAACATAAATACTCTTTACTGAACATGGCAGCAGTGAAGAAACAGCCACCCAGCACTAGCTGAACAGGGATCGCAGGCAGGTCTTCTCCAGCTACACACAGCAGAAAGTAAACCCACACAAAATACCTCATAACCCAGCAGCATGATATCACACAAACACACAAACACATAAACATGTCTTCCAGCTGACAACACAACATGTCTAGAGATGTTACAACATTTATTATATCTATAAACAAATCCTACACTTAATGCAAAAAAGTTCTGTTTAGTAGCAAAAAAAGGGTAGGGGTTTGTCTTGTCTTGCCCTGTCTGTCTGTCTTGTTTACGTCCTCATGTCACTGTCACGTGGTTCCGTTTATGCATCTTAGCCAAGTCAAACCAAGCTTGTGTTTACTAACCTCTCCCTTTCTTTTGGATTGTACTCTTGCCTCTGCTCTTATAGGAAACCATTGCCCGGAAACCCCAGACCAAACCCTGGTAGCGACCCCCTTGCTACCTTCTCCCTACTCTACTCTGCCTGTTCTCCAGGATACTTGCATCAGGCTCTCCTGATTTCCTGGTTATCACCCTTCACTCAGTCCCGTACTGTGCTCATTGTATTTGCCCTGTTGTGTTTAAGAAATCAGCCGGCTTATGGATCTTACCTATGGATCTGTCTCTGAGCCTTGGTGATATGCAATCCATAAAGATGTTCTAAGCATTTATAACAGCAGATTCTATAACAACAAAACTATAAACTCTATAAAACTTTTTTGATTGCCCAACTTTCTTATTATTATATGTTAGCGTTAAAAGCTGTTTACTTATTAGTCTAGAAGAAGCATTGCAAGTTCAGCATCAAACTTCATTCCTTTTCCCGCACCATGAAGCAGCCAAAGTGAAGTTCAAACGAAGCAGCAACTCCACATGGCTTACAATTTGTAGCAAATAACAACGTAGTCAGTATTTTGACTTAGTTTGTAATGACCTTTTACCGCAAAACAGGTTTCAAGCCACTGCATGATGAGAAGGTAGGTTGGCGGTAGCGGTATTTGACTCGTTCGTAATTAGTGGAAGTTCAGGGTCACAACGTTCATACCTTTAAAACTTTGAATATACCAATCCATTTATTGTCTTTCTTCAGGTGGCTTGAGCAGATAGTCCATACTTCAGCAACAACAATAAACAAACAAACACCACCCCTATAGTGTGTGTACCTCCCGCTGGTACCCGCATTCACACATGATTCCAAACGATCCGGTCAAAATACTGTTGACTTCCTCGCCAACCTACCTTCTCATCATGCAGTTGCTTGAAACCTGTTTTGCGGTAAAAGGTCACTACACTCCGCAAGCAACACCAATGTCAACTCTCTCTTTTCATGATTTTGCTCCCAAATGTGTTTTTTACCCAGAACAACTGGCAGCCATTGCCAAGAGTTTTAGCCATTTTTGCATTGACTTTTCCTTTTATTGGTTGCCTGTCCTGAAATGATTTAACTGAGAGCAGAACCTTCATCATGACTGACAGGAGGTTAGAATACGTGGTCGGGGCAATGCTTCTTCTTATATTTCTCATGCTGCACTGATCTGTTTCGACTCTTGAGGCACAAAGTGGTATTAGGAGACAAGTTGGACCAGGGCTAGCTGGTCAGTAGTCAATCAGTAGACATCTCTCCAACACAATACATAATCATAATCACATTCTGTTGATAATTGTAGTTAATTGTGAAATCTTTAAAATCACAATTCTGTTATACTGCTCTTTTAAAGTCAAGTAGAAATGATAACTCATTGTCCTTTCACTGAAGTATTTCTATATGAAACATGGTAGAGCTCTGCACAAGCAGGTAACTGAACCATACCCATTTGCACACACTAACCCACTGTTACTAAGCAGAGATGGCATAGTACACAATGAATTAGTAATGATAATTTGTCTAATTTACATATAATGTGCATAAAGATGCAACTGCTTGCTCTCTTTCTCTGTCTTTCTCAGTGTAATATCTCTTCTTGCATGTAAAGTAGTACTTTATTCTGATTTGATATTTGTTTAGTCCTGTGTTAGTTTTTTGTGTGTTTTGTGGTAGTTAAGCCTCTTTGTTTAATGCAGTCTGTTTATGCAGAAACATTGACATGTTGTGAGGGTTTTTCTGTTTTGTTGCTGCCACACATTCAAGTACCTTTATTCATTTGCTTCATTATAATGTAAAGCTGAAGAGAGAAAAAACTCAGTTCTTAGGAGTTTTTTAATTCTGGTTCTTTACTGGTTATACTTTGTGTTTGAGAAGTTTGCAGTTTACCAATGCAGTTGTTGGTGTTTGGTTCTATTTGGATCAAGCCTTAACTACGCTCCAGGACAACCACCTCACTTTACACTGCTGTTGCAACAGTCGCCTTGTTGATGATGCGTATTAGACAATGAGGGCTTTGATCACAGCGCTGAAGATCTTCCTGACTTCCACTGAAGTTATTCTGAGTCTCTGTCCCTGCGAGAGGCAGACTGGAGTCTTAGATCACCTTAGGACTATAAATCAGTCTGTCAGCACCTTTAAGGATGGCCCTCAGTGAAGGTGAGACAGAGAGGACAGACTGATTCTCAGGCCTCCACTGGGAAAAGGGTCTCCATTAAAAGTGCACGGCACATTTTTCACATCGATTCTTGGCTGTTTTAGAGCCTGAACATGAGTATGGCTTGTGACAGCATATCAAATCTTGTGAAATATAGCAGAGCTTCGCCATTAAACGCTTCATTTTCCATCATTAATGAGCTCGGTTCGTCAGCTCTCGTTCCAGAGGGCAGAGGTTAACTCACTGGCTCAAACAGCAAAGCGTTGCGATACACTGTCAAAAACTAACGATGCAATCATCCAGCTAGAAAAACAGTATTAGAGTAATTTCATGTAATTATCTCGTATGAGCCAGCAACAATTAGCACTTCAGCTATTGACTCATTCTTAACTACTGATACTGATCTTCTGTTTCTCAGCTCTGGGTTCTGTTACAATTATTTGAAAAAGCCAAAAAGCAAACTGATCTACACCTTTGTAAAAGAAAATAGCTTTTAAGGGGTTTGTTTTACATTCAAAATATATTTTATTATGAACGGTACATATGTTTTTAATGTTTATGTTGTGAATAAATATACATTACACGTACATTGATACCTAGTAAATGTATTATTTCAGAACAACAATCAATATCTTACATTTAAGATTTAACTAAGCTTTGGTTAAATATACAGTAAATGTATATTCAGCTTCCAAACAACCGAAGTTGTGAGTAAGTAAAGTGAAGTATGTCATTTGTAGAAGTAACTGATTTTGCACTTTATAATGTAAGTAAAAAGTTCAGTATGGTAGATTTTTCTAACCCTGCTACAAAAAATCCATTGCTGGCATACACAAAAACAGGAACAAAAACAAAAAACATATCTACAAAATGGTAACTTTACTGGAAAAAGAAAAAAACATGAGGCCTGAGGATAAAAGCTCTGTTTGCAGTGCCCGAGAGCTTTTAGCATCTTGCTATTAATACTTTTTTAAATGTGATATCTTTGCTTAACTGTAATTCACATGGAATCTGCATTTTTTTCCCCCTTTTTAAAAGCTAAGCACCACTTACTTAATTTTAGATACTGAAAATATAGAAACATGACTTAAAACGAAATTCGCTGCTTAATTTGCTTAAAAAATAGATTATTTTATTTTAATTGACGGAATATCCCGAGCTCGCTATGGAAATTCCTTAACGCTACCATGTGAGGTAGAAGAGCGCCTCAGTAAAACAGCGTTATGACTGACTGGGACTGCAAACTGTTTACGTTTTCTAGCACTGGTTCTTCAGATTCCAATGATATTTTTGTATTTGAATTTGGAAGACCATATAATGTAGCGAAATAGACCACCATATCACTTAGTCTTGAGACTTTTAATCAAACCACACGCACAAAAGCAGTTCATCAGTGTGAACAGTGTCTAGCTACATATAACGAACATTATTCATGACCTCAGCCTAGCAACCAGCAAAACTCAGATATAGACTCAGATATAGAGGTATAGTTATTGTTGTAAAATATAATCAAAGTTGAACTCGCACTCATAGGACACTATAAATCCTCCAAATTCAACTATGTCAGTATAACTTAGTATAACTTGAACAACCGAACTAGCAAGTGAAGCTAATGTTAGCTAACATCAGCTAAAACAAGCTTACCCAGTTTACCTCTTGAACACACTCACTGGTTTCCTTACATGTCCATATTGTTGGGAAAGCGCCAGTCAAGATTTTTTTTTAGTTACTACATATTTGCTGAATTCAATAATTTGGGAAAAATGTAACTAAGCTTTGATTAAAAATGCAGTAAATGCATGTTCAACCTTCAAACAACTGAAGCTCTAAGTAGATTTAAGAATGTAATTTGTACAAATAATAGTTTTTATACTTTTTAATGTAAGTAAAATACAGCTAAAAAGTTCTGTATGCGAGACTTCTCAAACATTTTTTTAGCCATGCTAGAAATAAAAACAGCATAAACAAGCATTGCTGATCACCAGGAAAACTATCACTGTGGTCAGGAACAAAACCTCATATTTACAAAATGGTAACTTTACTAGAGAAAGAAAAAACATACTTTTACTTTGATCGTTAATAAATGAAAGCAGATTTCTTTCAAAGTATTTTGGAATTTATTTTCAGTCAATTCATCCTTAAATTTACACATAATATCAACAAGATACAACAGGTACTTTGCCAAATATTTTGTCAAAAGCTGAAAAATGTAAATGGAGATGCGATGGTACCCACAGCAGCGATATGTTGTGTTTTGTATGCCATGTTAATCTGCAGTACTGGAAGTTACTGTGTTAATCATCATCAAAACCAACATGTCTTCTTGTGTTGTGTTTTGGATGTTGTGTTTTGGATGCTGGCACACAGGTCCACCATAACCAGTCAAACCAGTACAGTGTTTTTTTTCAGTAAGAAGGTAAAATATACTTACAGAGCTAAATCCAGAGCCAGTGACAGGTCAGTATCTTGACGATGTCATTACATTTCAAGGCACGTCTCGAACTCATTGTAGATGCCTTTGTCTCCAAGCTGCCTTTTAAAGTACTGACTTGTGAGACAGGTGAAGGAACTGCTGGCTGAAAGAGATGTCGGGTTACTCAGTGATATTATTATATATGGCATTTATTACTGAGTTCCATTAAAACACTTACTATTCCATAACAGCAAACTAAAAAATATAAAAAGTAAGCTGCAAAGAAAGTAAGATGTCTATTGTTTGGGGGCTGAATGATAAAATTGATTATTGCAGTGTGTAGCCTAATAGAGACACCTGCAGAACACACACTGCAGATGCAACAGAGCAAATGTTTGTCGCACATAGTATATGTGTGTGTGTGTGTGTGTGTGTGTGTGTGTGTGTGTGTGTGTGTGTGTGTGTGTGTGTTTGTGTAAGGTCAGAGTACAGCTGTCCTTGGATGAGGTTGCAATGTCAATTCATTATGTTAGCTCTTTAAGAAGGTCTAGAAGCACCCGTGTTTGTTCTTATACAAAGTCAGGAGTCACACACAATGTCACTATAATATCAACTCCACGTTGCCCTGTTGTCACTATAATATGTCACTATAATATCAACTCCACTGTTGCCCTGCTCCAAAATGAATTGGACTAAAGTCTTGTTACATTAATGTAATAAAAGTTACAACATGTGTTAAACTAAAGCAAATAAATAGAGATGATGTACTTAAATTAGCAGATAAATGTCATATTTAAGTGTGTTCTCTCTCTAAAATCAACCAGATATGTTTGAGCATTTAGAGTTTTTTACAGGACTGTACAGGTAGTTATAAATACGAGTCTACTGTACATATGTAATGCATGTTACAAAATAAGGACCATTTGTTCAGTCCTGACTTCATAGACTGGTGTTACAGTTCTGCCTGGGTTGAGTTGGAACCAGGTGCTGCCAATTTCCACAATGTCGCTTTAGTCAACAAACTCCTGAGGCCTGAGGATAAAAGCTCTGTTTGCAGTGCCCTGGGCTTCCTTGCATCTTACTATTTACTATCAGTTTTTATTTATTAAACATGATTTCTTTGCTTAATTCTAATTCACATGTGATCTTCCTTTTATCTTGGTCTACGGTGAGCCAGAAGAGTGTAACAACCATTTTTTTTCCTTTTTAACATAAAAAGGATATTCGTGTACACATAAAAACACATACACATATCCAGTCCCCGGAAAACAGATAAACTATGTTGTCAGTAGTTTCCAAAATAGAAATAATTAATTACTGTCAGATTAAAAATAAACAAAAAAAACATTTGTGTGCAAATATTTGGCCACCACTGGTCATGTGTATATATATATATATATATATATATATATATATATATATATATATATATATATATATATATATATATATATATATACTCACACGAATCAAAATGTTGCCAGTGTAAAAGTTATTGCACATCTGTTCCAGTATGTTAAACTCAATATATAAACAGAGATTATGTACTTAAATTATCAAAAAAAACATCATATTTAAGTGTGTCCTCCCTAGAAAATCAACGGATGCAAGTTTTTCACAGGACTGTAAAGGTGGTTATTCATATAATATGAGTCTGTATATGTAAAGCACATTCCAAAATAAGAACCAATTCTTCTTTAGTGTTACAATCCTGCCTGCACAGTTCCATTCCATGTTTTCTTCTTTTTCTGGTTCCATTTTGTGTTTTTTTGGTTTTTTTTGTTTCCATAGCAGGGTGGATTTGAAACCAGGTGCTACTTATTTCCACAATGCCGGTTTAGGCTCAGGCCTGAGGATAAAAGCTCTGTTTACACTGCGCCCCGGGGGCTCCTCACACCTTACTATTTAGTTTTTCTAAATAAACAGAATATCTCTGCTTAATTGTAATTCTCATGTGATCTCCCTTTTATGTTGTACCGAAAGGACATTTGTGTACACACAAAAGCATACACACATACACATTTTTTATGGATCACCATGAAATGTCTCATAGAATACTAAAATTATTTGGAATAAAACCTCAGTACATTAACGCAACATCAAAAATAAAACACTCACTGTTGTTTCAAAATGTAACAGTTGACATTTAACAAAATAGTTTGGAGTGGTTTGATGTGAAAGGTGTGCTGTATAATACTGAGTCTGATTTCTTTAGGATGGCAACTGTAATAATTTTGGGCTGTGGGTTCTACAATACAAATATCCAAATAGTTACTATCCAAAACCATCAGTGAACATGCATGTGTCTTCTGAACTTTAGTATAATGTTGATGACTAAAAGAAAAACTTATCTCTAAAAGTGAAATTTCTAGCCAAACCTATGGCATCTAACTAAAGTATTTTTCCATCCATGTTTTATGTCTTGAGATTCATGTCTTGAGACATGACAAGACATGTCTTATGTCTTGAGTTAGTCAGTCATGACTTCTTGTTTCAGAGGGGTATAAATATGAGGTGATATACAGGCCAAATTCCCTTAGTCACCCATCACTGTTAGAAAGACCAGAGAATACAGCAGTGATGTGTGGCAAAAGGTTGTTGGGCTGCAGAGAAATAGTTTCAACTGCCAATTTTCACTATCATGGCGACAATGTAGAAACTTAAACTAACCTGAGATGTTAAAGATCTGCTGGTATAAGGACCCCATACATAACAGTTTATATGTGCCCCAAATGGTGGGGAGGATGGTTCATTTGGAATCTAGTCTTCTGCTGTAAATTTCCACAATGCCGCTTTAGTCTGAGGCCTGGGGATAAGAGCTCTGCTTGCAGTGCCCGGGGGCTCCTGGCATCTTACTATTTACTATTTTGTTTTTATTAAACTTGATATCTTTGCTTCATTGTAATTCACAGCTGATCTCCCTTTTATATTGCCCCATGGTGAGCCTAAGTTTAAAGTTACCACATATTTGCTGAATTTAATAATTTGGGAAAAGTGAAACACAGTTGTTTACAAGTTGTAGTACATTTGTTCTAATTTGTTAAACTCAAATTGGCAGAATTAGCATATTTAAATCTCCTAAGGATCCTAGCAGAAGAAATGGCAGATCTTAGTCAGATCTTGGGTTCATAACATCTCCCAACTTATAGAAAGACACCAAATACCTGTAGAAGGCCGTTTCTGTCAATAACCAACAATCTCAGATCCCTGCAGTTCCGCAGGTACCTTTGAAATGTTTGATGTTCTCTGGCCAGATGAGACCAAAATAGAGCTTTTCGGCAACAAACAGGAGAGGTGCAAAGATAGCCATATAAAAAATCTGAAGGACGTGCAGAGGTTCTGTATGAATGAATGGTCCCAGATAGCTTGCCTTGTGTTCTCCAGTCTCATTAAGCATTATAGGAAAATACTTAGAGCTGTTTGCAAATCTTTACAAAGGGAGGCTGAAAGATCCGGACTTACATATGTAAGAAATGTAAATCCTTTGCTATGATTAATAAAAAAAATAATAAAATAAAGAAATAAAAATGAGTTACACAATAACAGTAAACGCTGCTGTTATTCATACAGCACTTTGGGGTGTAATAAAGCTGCTTTGTATGGGGGCAATATGCAAGGCCAGTTTGTGTATAATCATATTCACAGCAGCAGACAGAAATTAGTGGAGACTAACAAATGAATGGTGACACTTTAGAAGGGTAAAGCTCTTTTTTTGCATCTTTGATTTGCCGCTGGCCCCACGCTCCATTTGATTATGCATTACTGTGAGTTTTACAGCAGGAGTAAACTTCTATGATGCTAGTAAATTCTGCGCACTTGGGGTCTCTGTGTGTATGCCAAAGGGCAGGTTGGACGGCAGGTTAAGAGCGTGAATAGTAATGAGTGTTTACCTTAATGATAAAGCTGCCTCTGCACTTCCTGTGCCAAAGCCTCTCCACTTAATACCCAGCAGCAATCACGCAAGGTTGTTATCCAGTCTGCGCTAGCAGCTGTCCATAAATAGGATGACTGGCTGCTGTTGTTGGAGAGTTTGTTGCTGTCATTAGAGGTGACAGATGACCACATAAGGCGTTTGGGCGCTCAGCCCGACCTATCCATCAACACAGAGCGCTGACAGAGGAGAGGCATTACCGGGTCAAAGGAGGACCATTACATCAAGGATGTGTGCATCTCCAGCACTAATGAATGGACATGGAGATGGTGGTCTATTGCTGGCTGTATGGCAGTTCATCTGTGAGAGGGAAGTTATACAGAAGTACTGAGGCCAAAGCAGTTCAGAAAAGTGGTCTTCCTGGTGCTGCTGAGTTCTCAGTCTCTTCTTTTGTTGTCTTCAAAAAGAAACACTGCCCTCTCATGGCCCATTAGCAGCACACTCCTTATTCACTCTGAAACATAGCAGGCCTTGTTCTCCTCACAGTAAAAGGGCATGAACTGATCCTCTGCCCATTATTGATTTTCCTCACGAAACTTAATGGACTCATTGTGCTGAATGCAAGGTTTAGTCTAACCTATTAGGATTATTATTCTCGCCCCTTGGACCGCATCTGGGCTGAAGCCAGAGGCAGAAAATGTGAAGCCCACTAAAGCAAGCCTGCGTGTTTCTGCTGAATGGTGAGCCTCATCAGACGTAGCTGAGAGGTGAGAGAAAATTGGTCCCAGGCCTATGTCGGGCCTCAGCTTTGAAGCCACGATGCTGCAATCATCCCACAGAAAGTGCAAGGAGGCCAGAAGGTCAGAGAAAAAGACGAGAGGGGACAGATCATTGATCTGAGAGAAGAAAACTTCATAGACGCCACTGGACTTACCAGTGTCATCATTCTACTGCACAGAGCACCACTGGAGATCATCATCAAAGGTGTCCGATTTGAAAGGCAAGCAGTTACAAGCAAACAAATAGTTATGTAACTGAAAGTTGGCTGACGAAGGTAACCTGCTGGAGGCTAAAGCTTTTTTCTTTTTTTTTTGTTTCGTGACATTATGGAGATTGCTGCACTATAAATAATATAATTGTAACAGATTATTTGATTTTTATTTTATTTATTTATTTATTTAATTTTATTATATCATATCTCTACATTTTTGTCAATTTACGTTTTTTACATCATTTAAACAATTTTTTTTTCTACACTTTATAAATAATGGGTTAATAGAAATGCTCCAAAATAGGATGGTAAAACTGGTTTCATTGACTTACATTGAAAATAAAGATAGTCTTTTCCTATAAAGCTGACTTTTTGGAGATGCTTGTTTTTCCTAGGACAGCAACAGTATATGAACACTAATCATCTGAGTCTCAGAAGACAAGACATTTTCAGTTAATTAAAAACACATGTCTGTAATTTTTTTATTTGTTTTTATTTATTAGGATTGTATGATTGCTGTATTTAAGATCTGTAAGTACAGTAATCCTCTTATTTAATTTTCAAGTACCGATTGAAACCAAAGGGGTTAAATTCTCAAAACATCCACCTGATTTTTTATGTGGTACCCAGGTAAATATAGGCAAGCTCTCTCATTGGTTGAACTATAAGATGAAATGAAGACGTAAAATGTCAGATTAACTCTTTTGCATGTAGGGTTCTTCTGTTGGGAAAAATGTTTATGTGAATTGCTACTATCACTAAACCTAGAATTCCATGGACGTGCTAGTAGAAATTAGAGGAGGTGATTTTTCTTTCTTTTCTTTCCTAGTTTTTTAGAGAGATTCTACAATTATAGTCTGAACTGAAGGTCTAACAGTCACAGTTGGCCACAGACTCTACAAGAGAACATACAGTGGGCTGTATTTTAGAGGTAGATGGCCTTTATGTTCTCACAACGCAAAAGTAAAATATATTACAAGCATAAAGAACAAATTTAAAATGGCATTAGATTTATAGTAGGCAACAGTTAAGCAAACCTGGAGCGATCCAGTTTTTACTGCTGAAATCTAATCATGTTTACCACGTGTCAGATGTAATTGCCAGCACTGGTCTAAAGGCAATATCTCATTTCTGTACAGTAAAATCATTAGCGTAAAATGAAATAAGGGGTGTTGAGAGAATCTGGTCATAAATGCAATAAGTGCCAGCACTGTCATGGTGGCCCCAGGCTTTTTGCATTAGCATGGCTATTGTTTTGGATTATTGGACATGATTTACAGTTCTAAAACTTCAGTCAAAAATGAGCTGGCTTAATAGTGTCTTGAGGGGTCCAAGCACACAGGCTCGTCCTGAATCCAGAAGACAAACTGCATATGGCACATTTTCAAAACAGGCCACTGAATGATTAATACACAGTTAAACTAATAATGCAATAGTTCATATATAATGGAATGTAGAAGATGTATATGTACAAACAGGGCTCAGTGGGTTTCCTCCGGGTACTCTAACCCAAAGGTTAGATTGATCGGTCACTCTAAATTGTCCTAGGTGTAAGTGTGAGCCATGCGATGGCCTGGCAACCTGTCCATGGTGTACGCCACCTTCTCCCAATGACCCTAGGATTGGCTTCAACCCCCCTGTGGCCCTTACTAGTGGGATAAAGTGGAAGATAATGGATTGATGGGTTTACTACAATAGATTTACATGCTTCAATTTCCACACATTTTTTTCTCATACTTAGCATCAATATTCACCCTCTGACTAAAACACTTTATTAGATCCCGTGTGTCCTTAAGCCCAGCATTCTAATGAACTTTGATTGGTCAGTTCATATATATATATATATATATATATATATATATATATATATATATATATATATATATAATATATGAAAAAAATAAAAATAGACAAAAATGGAGATGACCTCTGACATGAGGTTCTGATTTGCTGCTTTGTTTTATGCCTAGCTCAAAGAAGCAGTCTAAAACACTCAGTATGAATATGAGGGTTAGGCATTTGCAGGCTGAATTGGTGGTTTTCGAGCATCAAAAAATTAATACACTCAAGCTGTTTTTGCGTATATTGATTGTATGAACTGAGGACTGATTGGTAAATGTTGAAAATGTTTAAGCACTACATTAGACACTACTTTGTAACTCAGTTTTTCATTACATAGATCTTTTAAAGGCTCCTTATAGCGTTTAACAGTAATTCTAGCTTGACAAAGAGTTTGTTCTGTCCATTGCAGGCACGTGTGAAAACTTACATTCAGAGAAGTGATGAACGCCTAATGGATGCCTGATAAGCTTGCAGCTAACTCTAATCAAATCCGCAAGAATCTACAATCCAATGATCGATTGAAGTGAATCAAGCTGCAGCTTCAACAAACTAGCAAAATCAATCATATGGCTGATTCATTGTGCCTCAAGGCCCAAGCAAACAGTCGGACATCAATCAAACTCCTGCAGAATCCTGTGTGAAAAGATTGTGAGTAGTGATATCACAACAGCCTGCTGAGAACACATACCTTTCCAAATTCTGGCTTGCTTAGCCTAAGTAAACGCACCTGTATCGTTTAAAAATTCCAGCCTATTTGATAGTGTTGAACTTCACCATATATGGCCCTGATCCAAAACAAATGTGGCAAACCTCATGATCTCAACTCAGGAGGGACATGGGGTCTGCTATTCAGATTTCCTTCTGCCCTTGTCTGGAGGTCACACACACGTCCTGTGTTAATTTGTGTTTCATGTTGGCAAGGATGTAGGTGATAAGATGAAGGAGATTCTAGCCTATGCAGCAGCTTGGTGAGATGCCTAAACAGGATAGGCAGAATGAGGCAGCCAACACTCACACTCCTAATCCAATGACGTTTGTTGATTTGTGAAAACACGTGCACACATCCTCTACAGGAAACACGCTTAGTGTAGGTTTAGCGCTCAATTTCAATTTCTGAGTTTAACACATGGGAAAAAAACATTAAATATTATTATAATATTATAATATGTTAAATTCACTTAAAGCTCACATCATTTGATCCGGGTTAAACCTTCCATACAATTGTAAACATAGTCGCTGTCCAAAGCAAGGGCATGGATTTGGTTTTGACTTTGGTAGGGACACAACAACCCACCCCTTTACCCCCCACATCCAACATGTGCAGTGCAGGCAATAGATAAAGGTGAGTGAGTCATCTCATTACATTTTTACCAGGGCTTAAGGAATGTGGACAGACTAATAACTCACAGCTTTTGCCTCCTCTGTGTTCGGCAAAAAGTACAACATTTGCATGTCATTATGTGAGTCCTCACAAAGCCTCCTGTCCTTCTTCTACCACTCAAATGCCTTAACTGGTGGTCTTGGAGACATAACCTCCCGGATGCACATCATACTTTTCATCATAAGGTCTAATCCAAACAAGTTAGGGGCAACCTTGTCTTTCCAAAATATTGATCCTTCAAAAATATTGGACATGTTGCTACCATCCACAGACCTACAAACCTACGCCCATGGTTCAAAACTGGCAACTTTACAAGACAGGGCAAAATCCATTCTATTAGAACCAATTATGTGGCATTTCTATTGATCTATGCTTCATGAAATGTAAGAAATTATGTAGAAATATAAACTTGCACAAACTTGATAAGCAAGTCGTAAATACACTACAGATTTAAGGGAAACACAATAGTAACATCAGATATTTATTAATGAACTCAGAAATGTTTGTTTAACATTTCACTAAAGAGTGAAGTGAAAGGCCTGGGACTCTCCAGAGACTTGTTTGTCTGGGTAATCTTAGACAGGAAACAAGCTGGAATACTCTTGGCACTCTTGGTCCAAGAGCTGTTTATGGTTTGAAATCCTGAACTTAACCTGCTGTTGGCCCAGTTACCCCTGCTGTATGTAAGTCTAAACAAAGACTAGTTAAAACACAAGTGTTTACATATTACTTATATATATTATATATTAGTTATAATGAGCTGCACTACAATCAAGTTTTCATGCTATACTGAGGACCTACTAAATATTTAGACAAAACCCCACTTTGTAAGTGTTACAGAAAGTCATATACATTTCACAAGTGTTTACCCTCAATAAGTAAGGAGATGCACATTTCACATGTAATAAAACATTTGAACTTGTGAAGTGTGAGGAGCTACTTGGACATGTCTATAATGGATGGTATTTAATGGCTTATGTATGCAGGTATATGTGGTATGAGCCTAACCCAGCAGTTAAACAGTGTAGATATTTGCATTTTCAAAAAATAAATACATACATCAGCTATTTACAAAGCCCTCTATGAGCTGCACCATGTTTTTGGTGCTGTTTTGCCTAAGGCTGCTGCTCCAATGGTTTAAAAACACACTGTGTAGGGCAGCGGGTCAACTTTAATGCAGGGAAACACCAGGAGGTGTTACAATGATAAATATGACAAAGTATCCCACCACTGCTGTCCTCCACTGGTTCCTAATCCTTGCCCCGGAGTACACATGCTGGTGTTTTCCTAATCTGTCATTCCACATGCCCTTCCTGAAATGAAGCGGGGGTTTTAGAGCAGGAGAAACACTAAAATGTGTAGGACAGAGGTATTCCAGGACCAGGGTTAGGAACCGCTGTTTTGATTTCCCTAATTTTCCACACTGGTGTATGTGGTGTGTGTGAGCAGCACTGCTATATACATATTGAGCAGGTACAGACACAAACCAGATGCCAGAATATGCAGGGCTAGGGCATAGTAACTCAATCCTTTACACATGCATGTTGGTGATACGTTAGGATGTTGGTGCTGTACAATACTGGTTTCCTGGCTTCAGCTTAATCGTGGACTAAAAGTTTAGCCTCAATGGACAATCACCATTGAAAATTCTCTTTAGTCTAGATTTAGACTTAAACTGGACCATAATGAAGAAGACTGTGCTGAAAACCCAAATAATAAATCAACTGATGCAGTGAAGTATAGACCACTGTTTGACTTTTATTGAAGTATTAAAATAATTCAATCTACATCTTTTAAAAACAATCTTTTGAATTACATTGAATCGCATGCCTCTAAACATTCTGTGTCACATTTTCCTTAAAGGCATGAAGGATCTTCCATCCATTATTGTGCAGAAAGCCTTAGTTTGGAAACTTGGTGTCCGTACAGATTCCAAAGTTGGTGTTGACGATGGATCCACCAATAGACCAGTCCCCATCACACTTTAGTCCATTCTCACACGGGCAGAAGTAATATGTTTCATAAAGGCTCTGTGTCAAGGAGAAAATCCAAGATTCTTAATAATTGTTCATTTCCTGCATACTGTAAACAGCACACTTAACAGGTCACTTAAGAAAACCACAAATGTTGCCACTGAAAGTTCGATAACGCAGTTCATTTGAAGTTGTTCTTAAAAAGAAAATGATCACCTGCAAGCGCTTATTTTACAAACTTTAATGATCATTTGTAAAGAAGTGATTTGCAAATCTACAATCAGTTCCTAAAACTGTGTCCTTGCATTTATTGAAAAGCTCTTGGAAATAACATTTCATGCTGTGCTATGGTTTGGAATGGCGTAAGGTAGCACGAAGCTTGCGTAAATAGGAAAAGCTAGTGTCTCCGCGAGGTGTTCCTAACTTCAATAAAGAGTAAAACTGAGACTACATTAGTTCACTGTGCATCATTACAGTGGAGCAATCTGGGCTCATTGCTCCAAAGAAGCTTTTTCTGCACCTTGAATTTGACCAACGATCAACAGCTACCACTTGGTTTCCAACCAAATTTCACTCGAACCCAAAACAGTCCTTTTACAGAGCTTTCAAAATTTCACGCCACGCTTAAGAGTTGCACTATTGTTGCTTAACAGAGGTCACAGGAACTGTGTATTGTTCTAGTGGTCCACACTTCTTTTTGTGGCAATGCCAAAACCTGGACAAATAGCAAACGTTTATCAAATCCAAAACCCATTCAATTACTTTTGATTTCACTCTGAAGCACTTCTTATCAGTCTCATTAGACGTCAATGTTCTGATAAGCTTTTCCATTTACTGCTTTAGCTAATGCTCTTAAAAGCTTACATCACATTTACACAATTTCTTAACCTCAAATAGAATTATGCTATGCTCATCTATGCAAAGCATAACTGTCTGAGTGCTCTTGAGAGTGGCTGTTGTATGGTGGTAGTGGTGGAGGTGGAGGTGGTCTATACCTTTTTAGAACAGGTCTCTCGCTCTGCGGCACGTGGAGCACACCGGGCCAGGCTAAGAGCAGTCTCGCGATGGCAACAGGAGCTCTTACACTGACTACTGATGGCACACAGCTCTCCATTGTTCTGTAGAACACACATTTATTTGGAGTGCAGTACAGATTCTGAGACAGATACATATGTAGTAACGTAGCATTTATAGATCTGCATGTTCAGCAGGGCTGCTTATGTAAAGCAAGTTCAGTTATTGAATTATATTGTATGCTATCAGGTTTCTACGGTCTTACCAGGTTGATGAGGATACCTGCAGTTTCAGGAGAATCGGCAGATGTGGCCAGAGCAAAGGCCACCAGGCACAGAGTAACAACCAACAGAGCCTTAAACATTGTGTTGTCAGATGTCCTGACACTGAACACAGCAGCCTGCTTAGTGCTTCCCTATAATATAGACAGCCTTTTTTTTTTTTTGCTTCTGCATGTGGGACCACCTGTTTTTCATTGATAAATTTCAGCCTTTTTGGATAATGAAGGTCTGCAAACAAATGAAACAGGTGTCACTTTTCACTAACTGCTTTACGCCAACTTCCTGCCGCTCTTTGGAGGCCAAACTTCCAGTGTTGATCTGGCGTTCATGTTGGCAAAGAGGGAAGAAATGACAGAAATGTTTGTGCAAAACTTGCAGCTGTATTATAGGCTTTAGAAGATTTAGAATAGAATAGAACCAAATAGAATAGCTGGCATTGTTTCTTTTTGACTGTGCAAACTATACAACAAATATGCGAAAATTACTAGCGCTGCTCCTGATCAGTGCAGACCAAAGCAGTAACAAGTTGGGACATACAAAGAATATTGCCCTGAAAATATCTAAAGGATATTACACTAAAAAGTGATTTGGACAATTAGAAAATTTACAAAGTTATATGTGAAGGTGACCTTTGTCTCAAAGCCCCATCTCCCAATAAGTCCAGTGTGCTTTTATTGGTCAGCTCACCCTCTCTGTTCTGACCAGCCAACAGTCAGAGAAGTACCCTGCTACAACCCCACCCACACCGCAGTGGCTATTTTTACAAAGGCATCAGTTCTATCACATCCATTTGAGCTAGAGTCCAACCCTGAAAGTCAGGTTCACCTACACAGGCTGGACTAGAGCTGGATGTTTTAGAGTGTTTAGGTAGGCAGGCAATAAGGATTGTGTCATGTGATGACATCAGCTTGTAACAGAGAAAAGGGCTGAAATTCCAACCAGCATTTCAGTCTGCGGAGCAAAGTGGTTTCTGTGGGAGAGAGTTTCTCCCTCCGGCATGTACTTTGGGTGTTATAACTTTGAAGACATAACACAACACAGTAAAAGAAAAGGTCCCCCTGTAAACATTTGCACAGGCAACTAAATTCCATAAACATGAATGGAAAGTGTTGTGTGCGTAAACTGGCATGTTTATTTATTTTCACTGTAAAATATTTTTATTGATTAAAGATGACACACTAATGACACTAATGATAAAAACTATGATAAGACCTTGTGCTTAATCATTTTGGACTTTCCTTAAAAACACATGAATTGCATTAACTTTCCTTATCCAGTGTATGAGACAAGTAATGTAACTTTCTCACTCAATTTAATTAATACATTCCTTCTTATTTGCTTTGAGGTTTAACATATGTTTAGATGCTTTGGATCTCACAGTCTTCTTCAAGACATTTCTTGACCTGTTTTTAAAATAATACTTTGGGGGTGTAATCCTAATCCTTCTTTTCCTGGCTGACTCAGCAAATTATAAATGAGAATAAGGATGTGGAATAAGGTTTGAAGATTATTGTGATTAAACTAGACTTAAACTAGACTGACTTGTGCATGTTTCTGTTGTTTCCTGTGTTAAGTAGAAATATACAGAGATTATAAAGAGAGTATGTATTTTAAATAAATGTACAAGTTGTAAACCTATTGTTGCTTGGTGGCTTGGAGTTATTGGCTAAATTGTATATTTATTGTTTTTATCAGCTCATTAGTGTTGGATACCAAACTTTCAAGGATCCAGACCAAATTAACTTGGTACTACTGAGTACAAGCTCAACACACGGTAAGAACAATGGTGAGCTCAAAGTGGTCTTATGTTTCAAAACTTGATCCAGACAACACTCGCAAAGCCAGAAATGGCAACACATCTAACCATAGAAAAACCTGGCCAAAATTTTTAAAATATCTAAAGGCTGGCCATGTTTAATAGTCTGAAAGCCATTAGTTGCACATCTGCAGTGCTGAAGAAGTTGAACCCTCCAAGGAGGATGAAACTTTAAGAGAGGTGCCAATAACTTCAGGTAATTAGCTAGTTAGTTGCTGTTAGGGAAAATGGAACTTTTTCACTGTGTTTGTTAACAATAATTTAGCATTTTACTATTGTACACCAATAAGCCATTGGCTGGTTTTAATATGTCTAAAAGCCCTGTTGATTTCTCAATTCCACTAAACTATCTTCACTGCTACGATTCTAGATTTACAGAAGGATATCACATGCGCTCCGAGACACACACAACAAATGCATGCCTTGGTGATGACTGTGACAGGCTGTAGGAACAGTTTTGTGAGGATAGTGGCAGGGAGTTTATTTTGTGTGGTATGTAAAATGTTTTATAAAACAACATGTTGTGAGTTTGGACTTATTTTTACAACTGAAATTATATTTTTTTGTTTTGTTATTACAACAAACAGGGTAAGTACCAAAAAACTACCATTGGGTACTAGTACTGAATTCCAGGTACCATTACCAGTATTGGTTCAAGTGCCAACAGCACCCAGCCCTCCTACTGATTTAGTGATATTGCTCTAGTTAGATAAAATCATGGTTTCAGTTGGCGCAGGACATTCCCAGAAAGTGAAATCTGCCTGCTTTTATCACAGATGTTAGCTAACCAAGTTAATTCAGCAGAAGCTGCAAGTTCAAAACAACACTGACACTGTTTTACAAGTCAGCACACTCCACCGTGGCAGTGCTTGTGTTTTATGCTACTTTTTCCTAACCACATTGGTACTGACATAGGGTATTATGGGATATGTAATCACACAAAGGATACATCTATACCGCCCATACAATACAGCCAACAGAAGGCAGCTCAGCAGGCAGCGTTTTATCCAAACATCAGATTTGGGCATGTGGGCAGCATTTGTGACATTTAAGACACAGTCATAGACTATAAGTTCTAAATAAACAAGATTAACCAATCGCTTTGCAGTTTTGATTAAGTAACTAGTAGGGGGACTAGTAGTAGTAGTCACTATAAACAGTTCAGAATTAAAAAAGAAAAAGCAATTCCAATACTTTGAAACAATGCAAAGCAAAACAATTTATTTAGATGAACAGATACAAAATGTTAGAATCCAAATCTCTGTACTGGTGTCTTAGGTTTTATTGCTTACATGCAGAGACTTGCAATCAAAGTTCCATACAACCCATGTAGACATAGCTCAAAATGCTGTTCACACATGAGTAAATGTGTTTAGCAGGTTGGGTGAGTTTCTTCAAGTGCAATGTGGATGTACAGTCTTCTAAAAGCAAAAACTGTCAAAAACACCTCTATGTTTTAACCATTTCATATCTGTGTGTAAGAATATGGGCTATTAGAGGCACAACTGGCCTGTTTTAATGCTCTATATATTATGTGTGAGATTCACTTTAAGTTAATTTCTTTCTTTCTTTCTTTTAGTCTGGGTTTGGGAAACTGGTCTTATAAGCTCAAAGTATAGAAAATCCATTGTGTGAGATTCATTGTCTCAGCCATCATTGCAAAACTAAAGAATTAACTAAAGAACTTTTCTTTCTCATAGTGGTTCCCAGTTCTAGCCTTGTGCCCCTGATTCTCTGTACGTTTTGTGTTTTTTTTCTCTCACCTAATATATGCTTCACTATTTATGAGCCCTCTGTGTCATTACATCCGGTAATAAATCCCCCATATCTCTAAATCACACTCTGCTCCGCCGCATAGGCCTGCAAGCCAATTTTAGATGCAGGGAGAAACCAGGAGGTTACACAGGGTGTAAATATGACAAAGCATCCCTGCGGTCACTGCTGTCCTCCCTTGCTTGTGACCTGCCAGAGGCACTCATTGCTCACACCCTCCATCTACAAGCTAAGCAGGTATCTTCAGTCTGGAACCCTGCCATAGACCAGAATGAAGAAGGATATGTTAAGCTAGAACACTTTTCACAGTACACTCTTGCTTGCTGTGCTCCAGAAACATTCTTTATTGGGTACATGATATCCTGACATTGGCAAATGATGGTCTGTGAGATATCGTATGACAGATTAATGATGTGCAGTTAGTGTGCACAAATGATTGGTATCATATTCTATTCAATTTAATAGTGATATTGTATATGATATTAATAATCGTTTTGGTCAGTCAACAGCAAATGTACATTTTATAGGCTAGTGTACTCAAATTACCACATAATCCTACCAGACATGAACTCACCTAACACCTAACACGATTACCAGAACTCTCAGTGTAATTTACATGCATTCATTTACTGATCACACTTAACCGTAAGCACCTTTGATGAATAAGTGTGTGTTTCATGTTTGTCATGAACGTGAAGATACACTATAAACATGTTTTGTGAAAAGTGCACCGAAAAATAGAAAAGAAATGGATCTATCACATGATCTACTGAGCAACGGATGTGCTTTGGCATTTATCTAATTCATAATCTCCTACAGGTTTATGTTTTCTGCATTATATCTAATGTACTACATACAGCATATCAGCAGGATTTAATCATTATGGCGTTAAGGGAATTAAGGTTGTTCCAGACAGCCTTATTAGGGAGCGTTGGGGTCCATACAGGTTCCGAAGTTGGTGTTGGTAATGGATCCTCCGATGGACCAGTCACCGTCGCACCTAAGTCCGTTCTCACAGGGGCAGTAGTAGTATGTACCGTACAGGGTCTGTGTGGAGGAGACAATACTATGTTTAAACGTCAAGGATGCTGCAAAAGCAACATTCACCTAGATCTGAAACCTTGTGGGTAATCAGACGCATACATGGTTTCATCTCATCTGTATTGAGAGTGTAGCCTAGCTTGGATGTGTAGACATAAACCTCCTCAAACTTACCAGCAGGCCTTACCTCCGCACAACTAAAAGAGTGAATGAGATGGACTCAGATTTAAAGTCCCTCTTCCGAGGCACCACTGTGAATTAGTAGGAACCCCATCTCATGTGCATTGGTCTAGTTCAGTCAGTGGGGTTGGGAGATTGTGCCAATGCCAAAACCTGGATTACTATTTGCAGCCATTCCTGAATAGACTCGTATCTTATCAGTCTCTTTAGTTTTTAATGGTCAGATTAGACGTTCTATGACCTTCACATACATTTAAAGAGCCAAGTTGTGAATAGTCCAAACCGTGGAAATGAGTTTAAGTCAGATTTAAATGTTTATAATAAAGAAACGAAAAGTTTTGACCAGTCCAGAATATTAAGTCACAACAACTTATTGTAGCTCTTTGTTAGCTTCCACATATGTTGAACTGAGCTTCACTGATCTGAGTGGTTTTGTGAATGATTGTTCTGTGTGGTACTGGTTGTGCTGGTCCTTACGAATTTGGAGCATGTCTCTCGCTCTGCGGCGCGTGGAGCACAGCGAGCAAGGCTGAGACCTGTAGGACGGTGGCAGCAGGAGCTCTTGCACTGCACACTGAACAGACACAGCTCTCCATTTTTCTATAACACAGAAATTTAAACAGAGGAAAATACAGATTCAAGGATGAAGGAAACAAAGATCATGTAAGGAGAAAAAGGATGAAACTGTTATATTACTACAAAATACATTATTAAAAAAATTCATTTCTAAATGGTTCTGAGCTCAGACAAACAGAAAAAAACTTTTAATTGGTACATAAACTTCACCACATTATGTGGAATTTCTTAAAACTTAAAAAGTTCTTCAAACTGATTTACAAAAATGGTTAGAACTCATCCTTTCGAAGATTCTTCAGGGCACCAGAGGTAACATCACTCTCAAGACTTAATTCAGGAATTTATTAAGCAGATGACTAATTTTGCAGTTCTTACCAGGTTGACGATAATTCCCATAGACTCAGGATCAGCAGGAGGATCAGCAGGAGCAGGAGGATGAGCGGGAGGGTGAGCGGGAGGATGAGCGGGAGGGTGAGCGGGAGGGTGAGCGGGAGGATGAGCGGGAGGATGAGCGGGAGGGTGAGCGGGAGGATGAGCGGGAGGGTGAGCGGGAGGGTGAGCGGGAGGGTGAGCGGGAGGATGAGCGGGAGGGTGAGCGGGAGGATGACCGGGAGGGTGAGCAGGAGGATGAGCGGGAGGATGACCGGGAGGATGAGCAGGAGGATGACCGGGAGGATGAGCAGGAGGGTGACCGGGAGGATGAGCAGGTCGGTGAGCGGTAGGATGACCGGGAAGATGACCGGGAGGACGAGCAGTATCAGGATTTTCAGGAGAAGCTGGCAGAGCTGTGGCCGTCAGGCACAGGGTGATCATTAACAGAGCCTGCAACATGGTGTTTCTAGATCGTCAGCTGTCCAGCCGTACTTGTACCGCACAAGCTGGTCTTATATATCAGCACTGCTATCATGCATAGAGAGCAATGTTAACAAAGGTCATGCTTCTCAAACACAACTAAAGTACATAACTGTGACTCAAGCACCTGCTGACAGCTGAACAAGCACAGCAACATTTCCATTAAACCAGGCTGAGGACAGAAGGCCTATTCCCAAAAGGAAGTGCAAGAAGTCCGCTAACTACACTACAGGTCAAACATTTTATTGCAGTGTACTGAAACAGTTGACATGTAGTGTTCTGAAACAGTTAGCTGTTAGAGTTCAAAACTTTTCACCAGTAGTGTTCTAAGACTTTTGACCAGTAGTGTATACTACATCTAGTTATAGTACAAGTTGTTATAGACATGGCCTTTCTCTTCACTCATATTACTTATTCTTTGTTTCTGTGTTTATATAGTCATTTATTCAAACTATTAACAAAGTCTTAAGTCTTATATTCGACCTTTTATTCTACAAAAGTCTTTATTTAGGTACGTTATTATTGTTTCAGGAGATATTACAATTACTCACTTATAGTGTCTTGTAAGACGAGGAAAGTCAAAGAAAAATAAGCAAGAAAGAGTTTTGAAAAACAGTAAAAGCTATAGAAATCTGGTAGACCATTAAAACTGTCACCATCAGATAAACAGCACTTAAAGCTTTTATCTTTGAGAGAGGAGAAAATCAAGCTGCACTCTAACTTCAGTTCTGAAACAATCTGCAGATGTTTCTGTCCATTCTTCCACTGTGAGAAGATCCTAAATGATATGAGTCTGAAAGGATGTGTAGCTGTCAAAACATTACTGAGAAAAAAGAAGAAAACAAGCAACTGGTGGACTGACCACCCCAAAGTCCAGACAACATCCCTGAATGAGTTTGGGAATACTGAGAAGCATAAAATACAGACAACTTCTAAGACTGAACAATGGAAATGTAGTCAAAATGTTCTTTTAGCTTTCCTTCAAAAGAACGGAGACTGCACTAAAGTCACAAACCTCCTGTTAAATGTATACAACTGTGATGTTCTAGGGGATAACATGAATTTCTTAGACACAGATCAACTTGATGGTTACTTGAATAATGAGAAGAAAAGTGTATGACGTGAGCAAAAAACTACTTGTTTTCTAAAGCGTGCCACCACATTTGTAAAGCATGGTGGAGGTAGTGTTAGGACATGGGCATTTATGGCTGCCAATTAAACTGGTTCTCTTCTCTTTATTGAAAAAGTGATTGCTGAGAAAAGCCAGCAGGATAAATTCTAAAGAGTATAAAGTTAAATTAACTACACAGTTTCAGCCAAACGCTTCAGGATTAGACAGCGCGTCACTGTGCAGATAGACAATGACCTAAAGCACAGATACCAATGGCATAAAGCAACATGAAACTTTTTTCTAACAGCTGAAATGTACTGCAATTGCTAGGCTAGTCCCATGACCTTACAGCCAAGCCAGCATTTCAATTACTGACAGTACAACTGAAATTAAACCCCAGCTAAGATCGAGCAGTAACTGAAGACTGCACAAATGCCTAGGTACAGCATCACCAGTGTAGAAACCAGCATCTGGTGATATCTATGGGTTCCAGGCATATATAGACAGCAACATCATGAACCTTGTGGAGTTTTTCGTGGATTCACTTAGAAATGCATTGTTAAAACAGAGAGAAAAATTCTAAACTCTGGACTCCTCAGTCAGAGATTACAGTGAGATACATGTAGACACCCTTTTATCTCTCTTATCTTAGATCTGTTCTCGAGATTCTAGTAGATACTATCTAGGCATTGCTATTCTTTTGCTTCCGCCTTAGGGCAGGCTTCTGGCCGAAGTCCTCGCTCTGACATGCACTAGGCACTAGAAAGAGCCTGAAGCCAATGCCTACTGTATATCTAATTACTCCGACAAACTGTTCGTCACCTTATTCTTCTGATTACATTACCCTGCATAATTTATATCCTGACACCTTTGTTGGCTAGGATATTGTTTCTGACACAAAAGAACAGGAGTCTGCAGCGTTCTCTCAGTACCTGGCTGGAGGAAGGGATTATAATGCTGGAGACCTGTAGTGAAATCTTAGGGGGACAGGTCCATTCGAGCTCATAGTAACTAGTGGATGCTGCTGATGGACATTTTGCTAGTGGACAAAGAGCTGAGGGTTTTTTTATGCTTTGTTAAACCTTTAAAGACTTTTGGGTTTTCTCACATTGACGGCGTTCAGTAACTCGTTATCGAAATGGAGAAGATGCTTCCTGCCCAGGAGGCGGCTAAAATCTACCACACCAACTATGTGAGGAACGCCAGAGCTATCGGTGTGCTCTGGGCCATATTCTCAATTTGCTTCTCCATCATCACCGTGGTGGTGTTCATCCAGCCCTACTGGATTGGTGACAGCGTGAACACCCCTCAGGCGGGATACTTCGGCCTCTTCTACTACTGCATCGGCAACCCCATCACCTCGGAGCTGGTGTGTAAGGGGAGCGTTCTCGACTTTAACTCAAGTCCTTCAGGGGCCTTTAAGACAGCCATGTTCTTCGTTGGCACCGCAATGCTGCTTAATGTGGGCACCATCATCTGCTTCAGTCTCTTCTTCTTCTGCAACGCAGGAAGCGTCTACAAGATATGCGCCTGGATGCAAACTGCATCAGGTAAATGGGAACGCTATGATTTAGACTAAGTTTGTGGTTCTCTTTTTAAACAAACTTGTGGTATTTCAAAGAAACAGTCTCATACTATGCTAGAAAAACCAGGTCACCAGTACAATCAGTGCCTGTTCTGATGCTGGTACACTGGTCAACAGCATTGGAAGCTGTTATGCCGTTCACCACACCAGGGTAGAACCAGGGTATCATCACTGTTGGAACACAAGCTTGTATCAGTACGTCACGAGGGGCAGGATCTGGAAATGCTATGGGTTCCAGGTTGGATGATGTGCTTTATGGAAAAGGTGTGAAACAGTGTACAATGGTTTCAGGTATGCTGGTTTAATGGTGATGGCAGAGGTGTTACACAATCAGCAAACGTGTATAAATCCCTGAATAACAAAAAATCTTAACCAGGTGGGTTTTTTCCAAGTATTTTTTAACCGTTTCTGTTTATTTAACAGAAAAACAATTGTAAAGGCCAAAGGAGTTTTTAAATTTTGCTTTGTTGCAACAGTGATGACATTGTTGTGTTTTAAACACTGGTTTGATAGTCAATTAACTTGACCCTGTTGAGTGGCCAGCTAAACCAGCACTACACCATCCTAAACCAACACTGATGCTGGTCTAAGCTTTTTTTTTCAGCAGGGATTAGTGATGAATGAAGCCGATAAGCTATTTCCATCAGTAATAAGCTACAAACTAGACACTGAAAGGTGCCTTCATATGTTTTATTTAATATTTTACATTTATTTTATTTAATATTATTTTTTCTGGAATCAATTTATTAAATGATAAATACACAAAAAGTGAAATAAAAAAATTATTACTTTTGCAAAAAAAAAAAATAAATAACATAAGGAATGTAAGTTCACTTTAGTTCACTCAAGTTTTCTGAGTCACTTTCAAACTATCTTTTATTACTCATTTTCTTCTTTCCAGCTTTGTAGTGCCCTCACTGTTTGAGATCAGTGAAGTTGCAGGACAATCGTCATATACAAGTTTTTTTTTAAACATTGATTTTAAACTTCTGAACTGTAGTGTTACCAGTGCATATCACTAGTCTGGTCTTTTAGAGAGCAGTACTGCAGTACAGCTGATGAGGTGTTCGCTCTCTGTGCCGCAGCTGTGCTGTTGGTGATGGGCTGTATGATTTATCCGGACGGCTGGGACTCGGCTGAGGTGAAGCGCATGTGCGGCGAGAGGACGAATAAGTACACGCTGGGTAACTGCACAGTGCGCTGGGCGTACATCCTCGCCATCATCTGCATCCTGGACGCGCTCATGCTATCTCTGCTGGCCTTCACTCTGGGCAACCGGCAGGACAAACTGCTGCCTGACGAATTCCAGATGGAGGGAGAAGGTAAGAATCAGACCTGTAGCTCCAGTACTTAAAACAAAATCTAGGAGAACTAGGAAACTAAAGGTGGGGCAGCACACTGCCTGATGCAGCCTGGACTACAAAGTCTTCAGCAATCCAGACTCTAATGAATGAACATGTTTTGGAGCTGTTATCAGAATAACAATTACATTTAAATGGTTATATACTTGTGACTACATACTTTGGTACCTTTTCCAATGTTTTTAATAATCATTTGTGATTAGTAACATGCTTTAGTAAAACAAGCTGCCAAAAAGTGAAAAAGAAGAAAACTAAGATTGAGGTTGCAGATTAAAACAGAGCCTCTGAAAGAACATTGTGAGCACCACATATTACCAAGTGCCCAAAATTTTAAGGGGTGGGGGGGGGAAATGGTGTAGTGGGGGGACTAAATTCTTTCCAGAGCTCTATAGAGTTTGCTTAAGTTGCTCATAAGTCCATTTGCGCTCTCTCTCTATACAGGAAAAGCCTGAATCCAGAAAAAAACATTCTGACACCAAGTATGAAGCCTCAAGCCACTGAACCTAGACCAGCGAGGCAGACAGACGAACGGATGGATGGATGGATGGATGGATGGATTACATTCTGAATTGAATCCAGCCACCACCAATCCAGCACTATGCAATGTAAAAATTCATTTTCAGCAGGAATTGAAAATTTGATATCTTCTTTTTCCGCCTTGTCAGAGACATTTTTAGTACACGTGAGAAAACAGTACATTATATTATGTTTTTTTTGGGACATTATTATATAATCCTATTCATCTGAATTTGGCACCAAGACAGTGGTAACTGTGTCTCATTAATTTTTTATACAAGACCAAATTACACAAACGAAATTGCACCCATCTTCCAAATGCTTTATTAAAACATTTCTGACAAGCTAAATAATCTTAGCTAAGATACAATAGTAGGATTTCTTTAAAAACTGTACATGGCTGTAATATACAGATCAAGGCAAACTCTTTGGTACACATATATACACAGACACACGCATCATGCTCGCACACACTCACAGAATTTTCTTTTCACATTTTTTTCCCTCTTTTTCTTTTTTATTTAATGTTACTAAACAGCTACTGACTTTGTATGGAAGCTTCCTGAACATAATTACTTACTGACCAAAACAGTGAGAAAGAAAACCTCCAACAAGTGTAATATGACTGACCAAAAAAAAAAAAAAAAAAAAAAATAGACTTACCACACACACACACACTCACACACACACACAAAAATAAACCTGACACTTCGAGTTAAGCCAGAAGTACACAGTGGTATGGCATTTCCTGAAATGAACTACAAACCGTTCCAAACTGTCTAAACTCAGTTGCTAGTCCTAAAGTAAACCTAACAGTTGCCTTTATACAGCTTGCTATCTCCGGGGGTGCATCTTCCCAAAACCAGCCAACACAGGTAACAAAATGATCCACTGGATGTGGTCTTGCACTAACCCCAAGTTCAGTTGAAGCCACCTGTCTGACAAATATACAGGACTCAGGTCTTCAGAACACAGGAGAAATACTACAGGAAATGTTCCCTAAACTCTTCAATATGTTGTGCAAATCAAGATGGAGGGGAGGAAGAAAAAGAAAAAAAAAGAACAAAAAAAACAAAAACAAAACCACAACATCAAGTGTGTGCGGAAGAACCCCTGCCTCAGGAAAACTCAAGACTTTAAAAAACTACCTGGAAAAAAGTACTCCACAGGTGAAACAAATATAGAAAACCACACACGAATACACAAACAAGTAGTTTTCCGATATGCGCTCAAATCTGGAAAGTGTTATGCTGAAGTCTCTCTTGACGTTTCATGGAAGTGGAGAACGGACAAATAGTAGTGGCGAGGATGAGCCACTAGAGGGCGAGCCAGGGGTGGCGCAGGCATTCAGCAGCTGCGGCTCGTTTTTCAGGGATAAGCTCCAGCATGGGAAGAAGAAAGTCTGTGAAGCTCTCGGCCTCCTCCCGCGGCCACTCGTACTTGTCCAACAGCACCTCCAGCAAACCCCACGGCTTCAGCTTCGTGATGTGCTTCAGGTCACCTGTGGAGAAAACACAGTTAATGACCAGGACCAATGCAGAAAACAAATGCATCGGGAAAGACGGGGGTGCACAAGGACATCGGAATCATATCGTTATGAGCAGATAGTTGCTTAAAACATGGAGTCTGGAAGAGTAGACTGTTGGGGTGGACTACAGAGCTACAATATCTGCATTTTAATGACTGCACTTCATTTGCAACCTTACAAAAATACATATTATACTTTTTCTTATAGAGCTAATCTGGGAGGATCTAATTAAAATTTAGTTTACAATTTCTATATTACTGGATCCCTAGTATACACACGTTAGACCAACATGGTTTTAACAGAAACTAACAATAGAAACCAACACAAAGCCATGGTGCACTCTGTGAAAGAGACATTTTGTTATGTATGAAACCTGTCAGGATTTACAAATTACGCAGTGCTAATGCTGATTAATGCACACAGATACCTGGAGTCATAAGTATGAAGCAGCATACCACTATATGAAATACGCCACTGTGTTATATGTCTGAAACCACACAGTCCTTACATATGAACATATCTCTGCTGCTTATTTGTTACTCAGTTTTGGATATTACCAGTGTCATGTTGAAAATGCCACAAAGTTAATATTTTGGAGATGCGACAGCAGAGATACACACAAACAGATAAGGACATCCTCAGGTGTTCTTGAGCAGCCGTACTTCAGACAGAAACACTTCTGATCTTTCTCTCACAAATAAACACATACATGCACTCCTTTTTGGTATTCCAGACGAAAGACATCTTGATACCACTACATGATGTATGACAGCACTACAGATCCTCCAGAAGGCCTAAGAGTTCTTAAATGAAGATATTAAGGACTCTCCATATAAAATGTTCCTAATACATGATTATTTCACTCGTACTTTGAATTCCTTTTTTTTTATTTTTCACTAAACAAGTTAATAAAAAACCCAGTACACCTTTAAAGTAAGGCCGTTGAAATAAAGCTACATGACACCTACGTAAGCCTTTCATGACAAATCACAAAATGTACAAACAGTCCATTAGGTGTCGCTGGTAATGAAAGTTGCGTTGAATAGATGTGATATTTTCTAATATTAGGTTGTCTAATATCAGGACACTTTCTGGGGTGTAATGACAGACTTTGTAGCTTAGTGTACATCATAGTGACATAATCCTGATACACATGGCTTACAGGGTCAGGCTGGTTGGAGAGCATTAAGCAGTTTCCATGGCCCTTAGGTAAACAGAGTTTCATTTTATTATTAGATACAAGATTTAAAGAGTGTATGTCAACAGTGTTAGGTCACTGCAGCATACACTCAGCTACCAAGTCAGCTGCTGTCATAATGTGTTATGTAATTTTATCCAAAAAAGTATAATGATAGCCTAATGTCTGGAGAAAAATAAAAAAAATTAATGTCACCTGACAGGCATTATTTAAACTTTAAAGTTTACAAAAGCAGCCTTTATGACAGAGGACACTAAAAGCATTATACAATTATAAGATAATAAGATTATAATTAGATTAAAATTATTTAGCTAATAGTGACTCTAAAAGTTAGTTGCGTTTATTTCACAACAAATAATTAAACAATCCATTTTGTCACTAGCAAAATAATCACAACTACACCGGCTAGTACATAACTCAATAACATTACTTGCAGAAAACGTGTATAGTGAGAACTGTTAAGGCTACACATCGCTACAAAACGAGACTACGGAAGACATTTACTGAAAAATAAATCTACCTAAAAGGGACACCTAAGAACTAAAACTGTTTTGGAAGTGACATGGAAATGTGGGAAGGACTTCATTTTTAAATGGATTTTAATTTACACATTAGAGAAATAATAATAAAAAAAGAAAAAAAGAAACTATACAAAAAATGAGGAAGGGGGTTCCTAACAGACAGTACACAATTATGATTTTGTATATTGTTGCTGTCCACTGAAAAAACATCTCCATTATTTTTATTTTCAGTTTTCTATATCATTGGAACCTGACAGCTGCTCCTTACAGCCTGTGAAAGTTTTAATGATGAATGAACCAATAGAAATGCTCCAAAATCACTTGGAATAAAACCTCTTTAACTTGCATTGAAAGTAAAGCACATTTTTGTCCTCTCCTGTAAAGGCACTGTTATGAGCTACATGTTTTTCTTTGGACAGCGAAAATATATTTAGCTTATATTTTATTTTATTTTATTTTATTTACTGCGGAATGAAAGTTTGAATTAATTCGCTACAAACGTTTATGTATGTCTACACTAGTTGTCATGATGAGCTTATGGAGGTGCCATGCAGCCTTATGCTCACTGCTCTACAATAAAGTTCTAGGGGAAAAATAAGTAATTCACAAGACAGTGTTACCTTTCTTGGTGAAAAAGTCCTTGGAGTATTTTCCCGCCATTATGAGTTTGCGTGGGACCATCCCCAGCAGCTCAATGACCAAAGCAATGTGGTCTGACATTTTTCACGGCAGGACAAGAGGGGGTTGTTGTGAAGGGGTTGAAGAGAGGAGGGAGGAAGGGGGTGGACGAAACAAACGACAGATTGATCAAACACAGTTAATAGTTGTGTATCCACCCTGGGAGAAGAGGAGGAAGCAAGGAAAGAGTCTGCTCAACTCTGACAGCATAGAGACAACAGTCTACAATCTGACTGCACCCATTCTTTATTCTCTACCTAGCTTATAAGCCCAGACGACTGGCCAGGGAGAAAATTCTAAAACAAAGGCCAATAAGTGGTATACTAGTGTGCAAGTAATAAAAGCACTGTATTAGTCTTGGTGTTTTTACAGACTGGGACTTCTACCGATGCAGGAATTCAGCCAAGTCCCCATTGCAGGCCTCAGGCACACTTCAACAAGCTCCTGTTAAAAATGTGCAAGTTTACTGCAGGTGACGCCCATTTCATAAAAGACCACTAAAGATTTCACCGCCTCTCTGGCTGAAGTGCTGCATTGGCATCCATCCATTGAGAATTTCAGAATGCAGTATAAGACGGTTAAGCATATTTTTGCATCTTGAAGAGTAACCATGGTGTGTTTGAGATGTGCTGTCAGAAAAGAACCAGCAGACGTCTTTACTTTTCCCCTCGAGGCCCGGGGTGGAGTTTGCCAGCACTGCGCGCGTACCTGTCCGGCTGAAGTATTCCTGCGAGAATTTCCCACACAGAGCATAGTGACGGGGAATTCTACCCAACAGCTCAATGATCAGAGCAAGGTGGTCTGGAGGAAAAGCCAGAGGGGGAGAGGAAAAACAGGGGAAGCAAACAAAGGATGGATGCATAAAATGATAGAAGCAAGATGAGAAGCAATGAGCATGGACAATAAGCGTGTGGTAAAACCAAACAAAACAAAAAACATAAACGGGCTAGTGCCTTGCTCTCCCTAAAGAAACCAATGTTTCAATTAGTCAACCCTTGACAGCTAAGAATGTAACAAGAAGTATAACTACCCTTAACTTGCTTTGATCTTTCCCACAACGCAAAAGTTAGAATCTGTCTAAAATTCTGCTATTTAACCTCCAGATTTGAAATCCACAGGCTAATAAAACAACAGGTTGTCGGTCAAAGACAGGCAGCTCCAGACCACAAGATACATTACAGAGGAAAACAAAACACTGTGCAATGCTGTAACCCTCTCTGAGTGGAGGGGTAGCATATCAGACTAACCATTTAACAATTACGTTCAGTTTGTTGAGTACTAAAAGTTATAAACTATAAATTATAACATAAAACCATGTAACATAAAATAACAAATTCAACAGCCATGAAATGAGTTGCACAGCGAATTAAGCACACAAGTAGAGAAAGAGAGAGACACACTGGGTGTTGTCCTAGTTTAAACAAATGTTACAGCATGGATGAGACAAGCAGTTAACCACAAAGGGGGAGATGCAGCTCCTTTATAGCACAAAGAAAAAAAGGAAGTCTGAACGCACTTTTGTTCCAACTGAAAACGTTCTGGTAAATTTCATTCTTAAAGCAAACATATAATTGCACCTAGCAGTTGCACACTGATATGTTCAAACCTCATTTAATAACTGCACAACTTCTTGGCTTCTGTACACACAAAACTAAAAACAATCTAAAATAATAAGATGTAATTGGTTTCTAACCACAGTCAATTTGGCTTCTGTCACTCATGATTAATTTCAATGGTTATGTTTTACATTGTGGTAAAGTTACTGAAGAGCATACAAAGTAACGGTAACTTTCTATAAACCTGTGACACCACTTCTCCACACTGTAAGAATACCACTTGTCAAGCGCTGATGAATCATAAGGAACAGAAGGGATTTTTGTAGATATGATTTTTACTGGACTCTTTTACTACACTCTGGCTGAAATAAAAATATAACCTTTGCTGCATTTGCAGCAAACATTCCTTCTTGCTTCCTACAGTGGTATCCCAAACTGGCTGTGACCAGGAGATGCAGAAATAGGTAAACACTAATCTCTAATAAATCTCCCTGCACAACTACAGTACAGTCAGGCTCATTACTTTACACAAACATCTTAGACTATGTACTTTCGATTTTCTAAAGAGCTGCTCTTAAAATAAAATAAAAATGTGCCAAGTGGTCAAGAAAAATGAAAAGACAGGTGAATTAAGCGAAAAGAATGAAAGAACTAGGATGCAAGTAGTGAAAGAAAGAAGAACATCATTCAGATGCATTCTGAATAATGCAGCTCTGTGATAAGGAAACAGACCCAGGAATACAAACACTGTAACATTTGTATGTTCCTATATTACTACTACTACTAACACCAATAATAATAATAATAATAATAATAATAATAATAATAATAATAATAATACCACCACCAACAATAACAACAACAACATATAATCATATATCATAAACAACATATAATAATAATACTAATAATAAAAAATCTCAAAAACAGAAGATTACTCTGTACTTCCAGTGAGGTTCATAGAAAGGACACTAGTAAAAGCTGTTCTGCAGCACATTGCCTGCAGCAAAATATTCAGCATTCTTAAGTCTTCATTCTTCAGTCAAATTGAGAACTGAAGCTAGTTTATCGTAGGACAACTCCCCAAGACAAAGCGGCTTCAGCTGTTTTTAGCACACAAATGGTTGAAAAGTGTAAAAGCGTTTCTTTTTTCTGAGTGAAAAAAGGAAGTGAAAAACAAACGAAGTGGAGAGAGGAAGAAGCAGCTTTACCTTCGTCTCTAGAGTAATCTTCACCAGAGTGGGGTTCAAACAAGTAATCCCCGGTGGCAAGCTCAAACGCCTGCATTGGAGGAATGAGAGAAAGACAGAGAGGAAGGGAGGGGATGAGAAAGATGGAAATAGTTAGATATCTCAGGAAATAATCAGAAAATTGTCAGAGCTTCTCTTTATCTAAGCAGGCAGTTGGTCATAATGAGGACTCAGAGTAAGTCTCTACATGTAGTGAAACAAAGTGTGTGTGTACATATACACTGTGTTGTATACGTGCAACTGTGTTATACTGTTAAAAACAAAACAACAGAATTCAGAGCAATTGAAGTGAATGAAATAAACAGAAGACATGCCTCTCTTTTGTCATGTTAAATTACAACATAACCGTAATCAACATCTGCTCTGCATTATGCAGTGTGATTCTCACCATACATGCCGTGCTCCATATATCAGCTGGTGTGCTGTAACCTGCACCAATCAGCACCTCTAGGGAGCGATACTGCCTTGTCTGGATGTCCTCAGTGAAGTGTTTGTGCTGCAGGAGAGAGCAGATTTTATTCATGGGCTCTTGTTCAGATTGGTCATATCGCAGATGTGTACACAACAGCAACAACAGAAAAAGCTAGTAAAAAAAAAATCCCTACCATTAATAAACAAATGTACTCAGAGTCCTCATCCAGACAACATTATCAGTACGGTTACTGCTCGTTTACGCTGTAACAAAGTTGCTATGCTTTAACTACCAGCATTGGGCTCATGGCAGCTTTACGTAAAACTACAATGCTTTTTCAGAGCATCTGATATACCAATTAATCAAAGCAAATAAAATTGTACTTGTAGAACGCAGGGGTGTTCAATATTATCCACAAAGTGTCGGTGTGGTTGTAGGTTTTTATTCCACCACAGCAGGAATGCACATGATTAGTTGCTAATAAAACAAGCTGAATCAGGTGGGCTCCAGCTTGTTTGGAATGAAAACCTGCAGCCACAATGGACCTTTACAGACAAGACTGGACTCCCCTGATATAGTGATTTTTACAACAGACATAGTCACAAACAAGCTTCACAGAAATCTGTGTTCCAGCCCCTAGTAAGCAAGCGTAGTGTGACAGTAGCATGGAAAATCTCACTAAGAGCTAAAGAAAGTATCTGGGATAGCAACCAATATTCCAAAGGAGGAATCCATTCTGCTATGGTCAACACTAGTTAGCAAATCAAGCCAAACCAATCAAATCATTATGACATTTACTTTCATTTCCTTCCACTTCGCCCCATTAACAGTAGTGACATCATTCAAAGTTTTGATAAAACAAACTACAACTACAATTTTTAAACAAACGTTCTGAATCACTGTGTTCAATATCAGTATTTTAATAGAGCTGTCATGGTATCACAGTTTCGGTAGTCTACTAAATTGATATCACCGTAAAAGCAGAAAAAGCACAACATTCTAAAAACTTCAGTGACAGTTTTCACACTAGACCTTTTTTTTTACAACTCAAGATTGCTTGCACTGAAAGTTGGGTACATGCTTAAGTGTGAAAGCTGGTTTAAGGCCTGACGCTGATAGTCTAGGCTTCGCGTTAAGTAAAATCTGGAGTGGTCCAACCGAGCACCAGGCACGGGGATGAGTGATTGGTTTATTTTATAACGTGAATGCCTTCAAGTAGCCTCCCTTTTCAAGTTTCGTGATGAAACTAGTGCTTACAATTTTGCAAACCTGCACATTTGCAACTGACCCACTGGTCAGGTGGAATTCATATAGAATATTCATGTGTGTAAGCAAAAAAGCAATAACAAGTATTCAGGACAAGTATGAAAAGTTTAAGACAACAGCACATCAACCAGATTTCTAAATTGTGCTACCAACAATCACAAGTTTGAGTTTGTATACGTGAGACATGTCCCATCACACATCGCAGTCAAGATAAACATTCTCAAACTAAAACAAGGCAATACGCTTTTTGTTTCTGGATGCAAACTCTGACCATATGAATTAACATTGACACCTTTTGCGGACTGGGTGGTAATGTTCCCTTTTTTTTTTTAATTTGTAGTATTTCCTCATGTTCTCTCTGCTAGATGACAAACAATTGGACGAAGGGAGAAAAAACTAAACAAAACAAAATCGGGAACCACAGCTGATCACGCATGTCGAAACCTGCAGGTATTATTTAACTGAGCAAAGCACGGCACACAAACCCACACGACCATGTCTTTTTTACTTTGAAATACCTTTCAGCTAAAGTATACTGGCAACAACGTTAATGCAGTAGCAACAGTTCTGGTTGCTATGTTGTTTTTCTGGCGTGCATAACAAGTTCTTTACATACAGTCAAACAAGACGCTGGTATCAATTTAACTCCAATACAACTAGAAAAAAAAACAGAATTATTACATTTGTTTTCCTATATGGTGCCTTATTGGCAATGAATTACCTATAGTTTGGTCAATCCTACGTTACCGCATTCACATTCAACTCACAGTCCTACATACAAGAAGCGCATCTTAAAACACCCACGACACAGAAAATGCAATTAGAACTGATATATTAAAAGTAACCTGCACTGACAATGATTGACCCACAAAACGTGAATGGAAAGGTAAAGCCTCTCACCACCCAGCAGGCGTTGCCCAAGTCAGCAATCTTGACCTTGATCTTGTCTGAATTTAGCGGTTCCAGGGGATTGACCAGAAGGTTTCCTGCTGCCAACTTAGCTGTGGGGGGTTAAAGAGAGGTAAACGAAGTTAGGTCCATCTATGTCTACATTCTAAAGCAACTGATGAATAAGTGGAAATATATAGAATCTACTACACGTTCATAAACAACGCTTTAAGACAACCTAGCTTAAAAAACAGAAGAAGCAAAAGCTGCTTTTGAAAACAGCAGTCTAAATTCTGCAGCTGGCTGACCGTTCTTCAGGCTCTCTTGTGCTGTGGCTTGGCTGTCTCTTCCAGGCAGTGGCCCATGCAGCTTGTCTTGCTCCTCAAGCTCCAGCTCTCCCTCCTCTCTCACGTCTCCGTTACTGTGGTTCTCCTGCCTGGGCTCAGGAGAGCTGGCGCCGTTGCAGTACTTATACGGGTTGTCCTCTGAAGGTCCTGCATTAGCATTGTGCCGGTCTTCCTGCTTCAGCTGCATTTGTCGTTCATCTTCTTCACCATCTTTCTCGAGTGGGGCTTGGTTGTTGGGTAAGTGGCCGTTACAGTTGATCTCTGCTGAGGCGTCCGAGGCCAGTCGCTCTCTGGGGTTGTCTGGGCGGAGAGAACAGAGAAGAAAAGTGATTCCTCTGCAGTCAAACATGGTAGTTTAAGAAATTCTGGCTCAGGCTGAGCAGATTTAAGGTCAACACATTACATCTGTTAAAGCATATAATCCATACATTTCAGTCAGATCTGAAGTTGAATTGTGAGAAGTTAAATCCCACAAAAGGATGTAATCCTTTTACCCAAATGAACTAACCTATTACTTCCTCTTCAGCTATGTCCTGAATAGAGGCATGCCTGAGAGGAGCGCAAATAGGTGATTTAGGGGATTGTGGGTCATCGTCCTCCTCCTCCGCTCCTTCTGGCCCCTTCTCCATTTCTTCCAGGTCCATAATGCACTTCTCTAACAGCTCTGCTTGCCGCTTTTGCTTCTTTTTCAGCTTCTTCTTCTTGTTCTTTGACATTTTTGGTGCCTGGGGAGTAAGGATGACACAGGTTAATTGTGCTAATGCTAAACATGTGGATGAAATAACAGAGTCGGGACATAAGCGGGCAGAGCTCTACAACTGCAGAGTGGAAGAAAAGCAGCACAATGTTTTCTTGAGATTTTTGCTGAGGCCATAATTAACAATAAAAAAAAAACATGTGCTCAGTTGTCTATGTAACTGCTGACTTGATCTGGACAGTTTAGAACTGCTACTAAAACCACAAGCAAACTTACTTGTTTGGGTACTGGCGCTGTACTCACTGAAACACAGAGGAAAAAAGTGAAGTCAGCACAAAAACAGACAGAGGGTTACCCAACAAACGCACATCATGGATTCCACTGCCTTTCAGTGGCAATGCTCTAGGGCCAAAGAAAGTGATCCAACTGGCTGTGTTAGACACCATAGGGGACTTTGTGAACATCAAAGTGTACAGTGAAAATAAGAAAACAAAACGGTAGGAAACGAAAGATGGGTGGGGGCGGGGGTAACTGAGCAAGTTGTATCACGTCTGTAATATCAAATGAATGTAAACATGTTATGAAGATCAAGAAACAGAGGAACATATTTTACACACTATTTTGTGAATAGCATGGATGTGAAAATAAGAACAGAGAAAGAGAGAGAGAGAGAGAGAGAGAGGATGAAAAAGAAAGAGACCTGCTGATCCAGACGGAGGGGGGGCTCCTGCTTTCTGCCATTCTGTAGCTTCCGCTGCCAGTCTTCTCACATATGACTCATCTACACTCATTAGTATGTTCTCAGGCTTTATGTCAGTGTGAATGATCTTACACTTTGTGTGCAAGTAATCGAGACCCTGCAGAACCTGTGCCAGTAAACAACAACAAGTTCAGCATCAATGCCACAATTAAATCATAATATGTAGAAATGTAGATCGATCAAAAAGCATGGAAATTGTCTTTGGTTAGTGAAAGTACTGACCCAGCTTTACTTGCACACTAGGAAAAACACTGTAATTTACCCTCCACTGAACTCTTAGTATTACAATATTGACATCAATTTACATAAGAAGGATGTTTGTCTATAATAAGCTATTAACTTTAACCAGAATTGCTGTGGGGATGAGTGAAAACTGACACTATAAAACAGAGGAGCTGTATACCGAAACCTATACAGTAGGACAGCACAGTCGTCATGCTGGGTTTATGTAATACAGTTAAAGAAAAAGAAGGAATAAATATTAATGCTGGGATGCTCTGAGTTCATTAAAACAAGGACCCACAATACAGTGGGGTCATGGGGATTTGCAGAGAGAAGCTATGTTTTTAGCATCTAACCAAGTGAGTTGGTTTTTTCACCTTCTGATTGTTATCTCTGTTTTGCTGGCCCTGTCTCTCCACCCATATTGGGGAAGCAGTTGTGATTGTGTTTGTGTGTTTAAACACGGCCTAAATCACAGAGTGTATTCCTGGCTAAAGGGAAGCTGCCATGGTTAAACGTTTAAAGAAGCCGACGGCTTTGTGTCTCACTTCCACAGAGCCAGTAACACTTCTCAGTGTGAGCACATCCTCCAGTACTGCCAGCTTAAGTGGTTTGATCATTAGTGCAGTAACATACATGTGTCTGGTATATTTTTATGGGAGGGTTTTCATAAGCACGAGTAAGAGTGCTATATCGGCCCAAAACCCGAACTGATGAATCCTTAAAATCACTGGCCATGCTCAGTGTGTCATTTGTGCAAGAACGTGTGGCATTACCTGTCGAATGATACTCTTGACGCAAGGCAGGGGTAAGCCTTGATAGTTGGACTTGATAATCCACTTAAGTAAATGGTGTCCCAGCACTTCGAACACCATGCACACATCTGAGAGGTCAGGTTAAGAACAACCCTTTCACACTTTAAAGGCCATTACAGGGAGTCATGAATAGATCACTACAGGTTAAGAACATTTGTTCCAATAAGAAAATCAGTAATACACACCATTCAACTCACAATACAACATCACACACACAAACAATGACACTAATTTACAAACAACTCCAACATGGAGATTACCCAGGAGAAAATACATTTGGGGTTGCTCTGGGTCATGAGAGAAAGGAACGGCATCTAGCATGAGTCAGTATCAGCATGCTTTTAAAAAAAACTAAACATGCAAATAGGCATGCACACAAACACTGATTGTAGAGGATACGAGTTCCATTGACCCCTGAGATTTTGAAGTCATCCAACAACTGAACCACCATCTCTCTATTTGGATCATCAGGGTCGGTGTTTCTAACCTGAACAAACAAGAAAATCAGCACACAAGCCAACCATGTGACTAATGTATACAGAAAATATGACAATTAACAGTACTGTGCAGCGTTCAGAAACTCAAAACAGGCATTAAACACTTTTTGCATAATTTTTTTGAGCCTAATGCATCATTTCTTAATAAATATAAAATTCTCTGTATTTAGTGCATGTATTCTTTGCCTTTATCACAGCTTCTATTCAGTAAACTAGCTTTCAGGTTTTCAGTGAAATCTGTGCTGTATTTTTCTACATCACAAAAAGTTCAGGCGGAAAAGCTGGTTGCATTTTCTGCTTGTCATAATCTAAGTAACCTCAATACATCCAATGGTGTTAAAGGCTGGTGTTAAATCTAACGTCCTGCACAATTGTTGGGAGTCCCATTTTCTAATTATTTGTTGAACTTCAGTTTTCAAAACACACAGTTCTTCTTTAATTTGCCTCTGATTTCCTCATACTTTGCACTTCATGGCTGTTCAATGAAAGTTAAATAAATAAACAGCAGCTTTTGGCTTTTGATCAGTAATGTATGTACTTTTGTGAACACAAGCATGACAAAGTAAAGTCATAGACTGGATTCAACAACACACACTTTACAAATTAAAGCCTTCACAGATGCACAGGAAAGTCACATACATATAATACATTAATCGCATCAAGATATGAAATAAAAAACAATATAACAATATTCTTAGTAAGAGAATACACGTCCCATTTGAAATGGCACTACAGACCAGATTTGGTGGTGGGCATGAGAGTAAATCAGATAGGACTCACAGATCTCAGCAGCTTTATCTCATCCAGGGCTGTCTCGGTGTAGTGCTCTGCACTCTTTACCACTTTCATTGCCACAAAACGTTTACCTCTGGAGAGGAAACCGAGAGGAAAAGAAAGTAAAGAGAAAACAAAAAGGCAGAGAAAAGATTACATGATTGAGATTCAAAGAGAAATAAATAAAAGAGGACTCAAATAAAGAGTGCTTGTAAGAATCTAACACCAGATTTCCTAAACTCCTCTGACAATGCAACTTACTGGATGTCCCAGGCAAGCCACACTGTTGAGAAATGGCCCCAGCCTAGCTTCCGGATCACATGGTACTTCCCATTATACAGGTCTCCTATCTTCACATGGTGATAGCCACCTAGACAGTCGGAAAAACAAGAATGGTAACAACAAGAAAAGGCACATTTGTACCACACTAGTCCTTATAAGCCAGTGATGATTTCTAGTAATCTAATGTTCCCATCCTTACCATGCCCCACCACCACCTCCCTCGAAAAGTGCACTCCTTTAATCATAGTCGTAAACCTGGTTACTGCTGCTCAGCATATGCTGCCATTTTCCCAGCTCTAAGCTGACACATTCAAGCTATTCAGTACACTTGCCTTGGGTTCAAATGGATGTGTTAGAGCACAGGAAACACTCCAGCGGTCAGACAATCTTGCTTGTTCAGCTGGTTAAGTTTAACTTAGTCCTGTTGTGTTCTATCCCGTGGCAGTAGGTCACTTTTTACTGCGCTATACAAACGTGCATCCAGCGAAGGTTAGTTTTGGGATTATGGATCATAAACAGGTTTTTTGGCCAATCAAGGTGACCTTCTAATCAACCAGGGACAGCATCAACTTCATTAAAAACATTATCTTTTCAAACAGAGATGACTTTTAAAAGAAATCATACAGCATAGATAAGCACTAACACAGCAGCAGTGGCGACAGCAATGCTTTATATAAATGCTTTACTTTCTACATAAAAAAGGCACTTAACTACTCCAAGTCTCAAATGACTGGCTGTTTAATTAACCACGATTCAAGTATTTAAACCACCATCGTTTGTGAAGCTGAAGTGAAGCTCAGGTTTGGGAACCACCAATACCAAACACATACAGTAGCCAGGAGAAGATCGTATTTCAGAGCCTGACACACAACTTCATACACTGTTTGCTGCTGACCTTTGCAGTAGTCGTTGGGATCTTCCTGTTCCTCATCATCTGAGCCCAGGATTTCTTCATCGGGCTCTTGCTGTTGAGGCTCTGCGGGTGGCGGCTGCTGAGGCGCTCCTCTCGGGTGATGAGTAGGCCTACAGGAGAAAGAGGATTTTAGGATTTTTTTTTTCTCCCCCCCCAAGCAGTTCCACAGCTATCTTCCACAATCTCGCTCAATGTATGCAGCTCAGATACAAAGAGCACACCTATCAGTTCAAGGGCACAGAATTATCTGGGGAATTTTACCTGTCCTTCTCTTTTGAAGTCTCTTTTTCCGCTCTGTTAAGTCCTTAGCATATACTGTAAATAAACTGACCAGGCACTGCCATCATTATTAAGCAGTGTGGAAAAACCCTTCCTTACTTCCTTAAAAATACACATCCTTCATCTAAAACCTTATTACAAAGCCCAATACTAATATTACTTACAGTATTATTATTTACAATAATATACTAATATTATATACATTCCTTATACAGCTTTATCTAATCATGAAAGTCGTGTCACACTTCTAAAATAAAAAAAGGGTTTACACAACAATAAAATATCTATAAAATCAATAACAGTTGTAATTTTTTCTAGAGGTCTGCACAACAAACAAACAGTAACTAGCTTACACATTCCTAAATATAAGCCCAAACTAGAAATGAGAGAACATATCGGCGGTCCCCCAACACATTCTCTCCAGCAACAGAGAGTTAGAAGATTTACAGCTAAAGCCCTTCCAGATAACATCAGTTACTTCAAAACAGTGAGGATGACCAATAGGCCCCGTACAATTTTAATCTTCTAGTAGTTGATAAATTTAAATGAAAGATCAGGATTAACAATTTAATTGTCTTGTGTTGTTTTAGACATGTGTTAAGTTATACACACAAAACAGCTACACTCGCGGTTTAGCTATTTTGCTATCTATCAACAGCTCGCACAGACATGAAATAATGCAATGCACTGCTTTGTGTACAATTTGTCTATAGTTGCAAACAACCTCATGGAGCACCAAACAAAGCTACACATTTGTTTTGAGACTGTTACAATGTGTGTGAAAGCCACTTGCTCTGCAAGCATACATGCTAAAATTAGCCTTAGCAAATGTTCTCCTAAACGTGTTATAGCACCCAGCTAAGTTAGCACTTGTGTTGTTGTAAGACCCACATTCATCTCAGCGAACATGTTTGCAGTTTTCTTTTATTTACATTTATTTGTTTCAATCCAACCGCTTGAAAATGTTTAATTTCACATTCTGCTTGGTGCACTTTAACATTAGGAAAATAATCACAGACCATTTTAATAACTGTGATTAGACAATGACACACATTTTGGCAGGCCTGAGGACTGATAATTGAACAAATGTAGCCAATTTCCCATGAAAACAAAATTAATTAAATATGGTGCATAGCTACAATTGTTTGGGAGGGTCTTAATAGGTTCCTGATGCAGCATTCATCACATTAAATTCTGGATAGATAACTAGGAGCTGATAATAGCAGGTTTAAACATGAATGTGATTGTACTGAGGTAGTTTCAGTTTTACTCCTAGTAAGGGCAATATCATGTGAAAAACAAGTACCTGTGGAAAGAAAAAAAAAATTCATGCCAAAGGCTTTGAAGCAGCACACCTTCTATGTTTAGCATTGACCAACCACTGTGACTTTTTAAATGAGCCATCCAGTCAAAACAAATGAACTACTCCAACAAGTAAGCACTTGCACTATATCATGACGGCTGTGTAGTACTGAGATAGGGTGGAATGAAATCATCCATACAAGCCAAAGATAAAACTTCACAGAATCCACATGCTGTTGGATTTGTATGTGTGTCTGTGGTCCTTTGATAACCTGCATGGTATACATTTGGCTCAATCCATTTTATGTTCCTAACAGAAGCCATTTCAATCTTAAAAGGAAACTCCACTGATGCACAATGGCATTCAGAGTCTCCAGAAACAGAATTTTCCACCTTAAGCATTCAAAACCTCTCAAAGTGTCCTCATAAAACGCTATTACACAAATAAATACACTTAGTAAAGCCAATGTCGTTGTTTTATGACAGTTCAGGCAAAGTTTTGACCTGTTTTTTGTTTTTTTTTTAATATCAAGGATGAATTGATACAGATACTGGTATCGGGTACTGGGCTGATACCAAGCTCATTTACCCGTACACATAAAAATTCACTAATACCAACATATCGATGTGATGGAAGTCGACAGCATGTTGCTCCAGCTGGCAGTGAAAGACGGTCTGCTGACCCAGACAGCTGCTGACACTTTGGCAGTCAGACACAAAGGTCACTTTAAACATTTTGCCTTGCTTTATTCCTGCAAGGAATACACTTCGTGATTTTAGTTTTTAAGAACTAAAACTTCCCCAATAAAGATGGACTGTATAGTCCTACTGTGTAAATTCCAGTGTGGTTACCTGAGCTGGTCAGTTTCTCAACGTGTTTGCTCAGGGGCTGCGTTTCACGCATCACAAACCGAGCATCTGTATACAGTGTAAGTCACCAAAGAACAAGATGTCTAAAATTGCACAGTGTACGTCTTCTGTAGCTCAAAAACTACAGCTCAATCAACCAAAAAGACATGCATTAGCCTCATTATCCTCAGATGTACTGTTATATATGTGTAGCATCCCATGCTAAGTAATCCCAATTAAATGTTTTTTTCAGTTTAGTGAAAAACATAGAACATGGGCTGCCTTTGATTCCCAATCAAAAGTATGTGGCGCTTGAACAATGCAGTCAGCCAAATGCTCATCATGCACGCAGCTCAAGCCTAGACATCACATGTGGTGAGAGCGAGTATAAGGAGCAGAGTTGCTGTGCAGACACACACTGCTGCTGTAGTGATTCATGACCTGTGTTTTTGCTTGTTAAAAATAAATAAATAAAGACAGCTGCAGCTCGATACTTCCAAACCTGCTTGGACTAAACCGACTAAATTTCCATCTAGTCATGTGGTGCAGAAAACATCTAACACATTCAACAACATGTCCAGCTATTTACCACACAAAATACAATTTTGTGACTGACCAACAAAATTAACACATTAACATTCCTATTTCCTCGCTGATGTTGCTTTTTTCCAAAGTAGAGGCAGTTTTTACTGCATGACTGCTTATGTACTTTTACAGCTCTAAGCTTTTTACAGATTTTAGTCTAAAATCTAGGTCTTCTCGCTGACACCCATAGGTAGAAAAAGCAAGCTCTGCTCCTGATGTGCACATGTAAAACAATTGCAAAAATATACCAAACTCATTCATCTTTTTAATTAAATGTCTTTAAGCTCTTTATTAAAAAGTCACTAAGGGCTATTTAAGTTATTTATTATATTATTAAGTTATTTATCGAAAGCTTTACAAAGTTTAATGTTTACTATTTATGCAGCCTATACTGTCTACAGGTCAAAGCCCATACTTTAAAAGTGTTCCAATATTCATTTGATGCACACTACTTGTCAAAAGTTTTAGAAATGTTTTAAAACTTTAGACTGGTAGTGATCTAAAGCTTTTCACTGGTAGTGTATGTTTTTGCAGATGCATAAGAGTTGCGTTCTTGTACATGTTAACACCATAAACAGAGAATGTAGAGTAAATGAATATCGGTCCTAGATAATATTGTATATCAGTGCTTTTGATTGCAAATAATCAGTATACTGGCCCCAAGACCTGTAATTTTACATTAAAAGCTAGTTCATTCTTATAGTACTGGACTCGGTATCAGCAAGTGCGAAAAACAACATTTACTCAGTCTGAAAAACGGTATCGATGCATCCCTAAAAATATATTTATTAAAAAGGTACATGCGGGTCAGTGTAAGGTATAAGGTACTCAATGTGCCCCCCAGATTTACCAGTATTTAACCAATAGCAACATTACACACAGTGCAGGTAACTGGTGGTGTTGTATAGTAAATAAAATGGAGCATAAAAACTGTTACCTTCCACATTTCTCTTAGACAGACTTTTCCTCTTTCTCTACAGACTGAACTGAGCTTTGGAAAACATTAAGAAAATAACAAACTTACTTCTTGGTCGACTTCTTGGCTTTCCCCCTTTTCTTCCTCGCCTGCAGCGCGAGAACTGTTATGAAATAAAGGACAGCTAATTAAGCAAGATGTTAAGCACCTCAACTTGCATTCAGAGATACATACATACAAACAAATGACACATTCACCCGAGAAGACAATACTGAAGATAACACGAGAACAAAACGTCACTTCAGGAAGCGCCAGTACACACAGGAGAAACGCAGACTTTAGGCGGACTTCTGTAAACTAAGTAGCGATAAAACAGTGTATTTACTGCAGAGCGTTTTAATTTGAGCAACATTAGCTTGTTTGTTCCACGATGTCCAGAACACACTGCCATTGGCCAGTTCCCTCTTAGAAAAGGGGGAGCCACAACCACTCATATCAAAGCCTTACAGTTAGCTAACCATCCAGCTATGTCGGAAATGATTCGTACGTGTTATATTCGTTTCTACAGACATTTTTGTCACCGGCTGAAGGAACCGACGAGGGGAGCTAACGTCAGACTGGTGGCTAAACGACGAGATTCCTGAAGTTTCCATGTAGGGAACAGAGAGTCTGAGGTAAATTAGATCCAGCCACACGTCCGACTCGTCTAGCAAGCTGATACACACAGTCATACCAAGTTTTTAATACGTATTCCAACTTGCTATGGCCATATTTCCACAACACAGCCAGCCCGCTGTGCTTAATAACGACGAGCTAACCGCTAGCGGAGCCGCCTGGCTAGGCTAACCTGCCCGCTGAGGGACGCTCGCTCGGCGGCTCTCTCTGTGTCGCATGGGTCGCTGCGTTCGCGATGGAAATGTGACAAAGCGAAAGAAAACAACAGCACAGTTAACACGAATTCGATCGTGGGACACTTATTTGCTACATATATGAGCCACGAAAGGCAGAAACAGTCAATAACATTTAAGGATAATCTTAGAAGAGATTACCTTTTCTCTCCATGTTGGCCCGGTAGTTGGTGGCTGGAGCGCCCACGCGCATGCGCGGCTCTGGAGCTGCTTCTGCTCCACACCCCTTCAGCAAAGGAGGAATCCTCACTGTTACTCACATTACTGAAGGACTGAGGCAGCTCCGACCTGTAGTCCACTCAAGCTGTGCGTTATTAAGCCGAGCAGGAACTGACTAAAGGAGTGGTAGAACTGGGATTAGTATTAAATTAGTGCATATCCACAGTTCTTTACAGTGGCCACATAACACAGCACACAGTGACAATAGTATGTGGTCTGATTAGGTTTCATTACGTGACTGAATATCAGTTAAAGGGCCAATGTGCTAGTTATAGTGCATTTTATTATTTGTGACGTTTGTGTTTTGGGTTTAGCATAGAAACAAACTAATTATCTCATAGGGACATCAGTCAACAGAAATGGAATATAGTAAATAAAACTATGTTTGCATTATTGTATTACTGTAACTATGATTCGTTGTGCTTTTCTTAGTTTAAAACCCCTTCATATCTTCATAGGGCAGACTAACAATCCGCCATGTAGAACCAGAGTGTTTCCACACTAGCCCACAACGGACAAACCACACACTGTCTCTAAAGAGTGGCTTTCTTGTTTTTATGTTGAAATGTGTTGCTATAACACTGGTCGGAAGAAGATAAGGTAACGGTTTTGTGTTATGGGCAGTATAAAAACCCACATTTTGACAAATGGAGGATCATACTTATTTAGCCTAAGCAAAAGCAAGGCAGGGTAAATGCTCATGATCAATGAAATGAAAACCAAAGCAAGTTCTATAACACCCTAGGAAAGGGAGTGTTGTGGAAGGGGTATCCTGTTGCTATCTGCTCACCATTAGCTGCCACATCTTGCACACTGCTTCTTTAAGACAGATATAGTCACATGCCTGTTTTTGTGAGGTCACGTTGTCAATCTGTTGTCACAAAAAACAACTTAACATATACCCTCTTGTTCAGTCTGCATTAGGTTAGTTCCCCTCATTCACGTTTTCCGTGTTTCTCTGTTTCCGTATAGGGCAGCCAGTTCGAACACTCTCGGTCAAATAAGTGAAGTGAAAATAAGGGCCCATCATCTGCAGAGAACACACTTCTGCACATTGTAATGCACAGTATCTGTTCATTTGTTGAATTAAAAATTTTGGGAAAAAATAATACATGAAGTGCACAAAAGTTAATGCACGTTTTATGCTTACTTTTTCCACATTATATCGAACTCATCAAACTGTGCATAGAATTTGCAGGAACATGGTTTGCTCCCTATAGAGGACATTTTAACTTATTTTCACTCACAAAATCAAAGACAGCGTGTTAAAACTCTTGCATCAACTGTATGTTGTGTTTGTCTGCCCTATATCATGCCTTATTTAACGAAAAAAACAAGTTCACACAGAAACATGCTTAGTAACTGCCACATGAACGAGGGGAGCTAACCTGCTGTGGACTGAAGAGTTGTGCACTTGTTCTGTTTTCTTTGCGAACTCACAAAAATAGTTAATCCCAAAGTGTTTTTGCAGCTTCTTTTTACAGTTTATTAAAAGGGAAGGACCATTAAAACACATTATATTAGCCCATTAATGCATCTTAGAACATTAAGCCTATTGATGCATTATATAATATCGTAATACTATAATTAACAAACAATATGAGTTTTATTACCTCACAATAATGTTTTCTTTGGCTGAGTATGGAGTCACGCTACTTGGTAAAAAAAAAAACAAGCACACATATCTGAAAAATATCTGCCTTTATTTTCTTTAATAAACAATGTGTATTTGATTATATTCTCTACAGTGTGATATCAGAAATAAAGCAGACAGAAGCAGCCACACCAGTTCATATCAACTCAGGAGTATATAAATATTTCACACTGGAACGATATGGACATTCATTTTCATTTTCTCTACTGTCAGCTTAAAAACAATCCCATTCACATCATGTGCTCATGCTCTTTCTTAAGTCGCTCACTCGGCCTTACAGTCACACAGCTTAGAGTAATGAACACAACAAAAAACCCAAAAGAAATGGTGTAATGGAAACATTACCAGACCAGAACTGGTATTTACAGGAGGTCGAAACTAGTACTAGTACTGCTGCCAAAATTGAAACCTTCCTAATTTTTTGGAGCATCAGGTCTGGTCTCCAGTTCAACCAAATGCTTCTCTTTAAATGATTAGATTTTTCAAATGGGAATTTCATTGTTGCATGCAGAGTCTAATGTTCTCCAATTAAGATAATTTGCTTTTATTGTGATAAACATTTCTGATAACAGGACACCATGACTATACAGCACATACGATACTGTATTTAATGGAACCAAAACAAGAGCGTAGCTTTGTGTATGTATATCACATGTAGATACCTCATTTTACAAATGGGCAGGTAGTAAAATTTAATAATTTTCTTTATCAATGCTATATCCATACTGAACATTGTGTTGTTAAAACCACATTTAGCCAATTTGCACTTAAAAATCTTTCCAATCAAGTCAAATTGTATCAAATTACCCAAAGGACAGGGGTACACTTGCCTTGTTTGGTAATATGAGTGTCACTAAAATAGTAATGGCAACATTATTTTCTAAAAACAAATAATTTATCAACACACTAAGTGTACAGACAATTTTGGTCACAGCTATGCCAGATAGTTGTTTCATTGCAAGAGCCTACAATACTCTGCAAAAGTCAGAGACCACCCTTCACATATTTTATTTCCAAAAAGTTTCCTGAATACAATAGAAGCTGTAAGGTAAAAAGTACACGCCAAGTACAGACATAAATATGCTATTACACTTTGCTGTTGACATCTCTGTGAAATTTTCTGTTAAATCTGTGTCTCTGTTTTTCCATTATGCCAAAAATGAATAACTTTGACTGGATTTTAATCATATTTTGAAACAAAATGTATAAATGGCCTCTGCTTTTCGCAAAGTGCAGCACAGCCTACAGCTTGTTTGCTGTTACCTCTGGATGAACTGCGATAATCATTTGACAAATAAGATTTTTACACAATGTTATTCAGTTGTGATACACCCAATCCTTTAAACTAGATCTCGAGACTACTGGGCTTGTACAGTATGGTTAGCAGCAAGCTTTATTGCCATGTGAATGTTTTTGTGCATACTTGTAAGCATGAAACTTGAGAAGTGGATGGAAACATGACAATGCTTGAACACAAATGCTACTGAACTCTATTAGATGTTCCTCATATAAAAACTCCCATTAAATGTGTCCCTTTTTGTCCTAATGCTTTTTTTTTGCTTCCTAATTCATTAGACAACAGTTATATACATACAAAAATAAAATAAAATAAAAAAAGAGCAAGATAAAGAGAGTAAAGTGACAGGCACTTTAAAATCATACTGTCGGTACTGGTAAAAGAACTGCAAAAATGATGGCATCAATTGCCAAAAGAAAAAAAAAAAAAAGGGGGCTGAAGTTGTGGTCCAGTCTTAGACGGGTCTCATGATTCCATTTCATCTCCATCAAAAAGAGGGGGCTCAAAACTGATCACCTCTTCATACGTCAAACCTGAGCGGGGACGCAGAATGAACCGTTAGATCCTGTTCTACAAACGGACGTGCGATCTTCAGACACACACATGAAGAACAGGGATGAATGCACTTGTTTCATTTTTAAAGAAACACATAACCAACGTGTATAAACAGAAGCAGATGCCATTACAAAGAACATCTAGTTACAGCAGCGCCCGATCTGGAAATCATGTGTCTGGTAACAATTTTAAGAGGTAAAAAATAAAAATACAGTTGCTAAAACATACATGATCTAGAGAAGTTCAACAGCATGTTACTGAACTGTAAATTCTTGAACTTAAATAAAACAGCAATTCAAAAAGTGACAGTGTTAAACACTTATTGATCTTTATTGATGATGGTGTTTTTGTCAGTACGCACTATAATATCATAATCATATCAGTATTAGCAGATATTTGCATAAAATATATTAGCACCGCTAATATATTTCATAATTGTTTTTGTATCAGCTTTGGCACATACGTACATGAAAAAATGTGTATATGGACACCGGCCTGCAATTCTGTAGGGCTGCGATATAGTCAAATAGGCAGTGTTGAAGACCTTGCCCAATCATCGAGAGACTGTGGGTTCAGATTCTAGTGCCAAAGATTTTGACAACAGGCAGCCATAAAACCGCAGTTCATCAACAGCAGCCAACGCAACTGACTAACCTATATATCAGTCTACCCCCATTTTAAAACCGCCATCGTACGTGCTGTTTTTATGGCTGCAGCTAATGTGCATTTCCACAACTGAGTAAACTGTACATTCAAATTTTAGTTGATTAACTGAATAAAAAAAAAAACATGGATCTATTGCACTGATCATTTAACACAATGTTCAAACATCGTTTCTGCTTTTGCATAGTCTGCTTATAAACATTAAAACACTTGACATCTATTTTATACAATACTTCTATACAATACTATAGTAATCAATACTACACACGTAATTCCTACTGAAGCTCACAGTCGGCCAGCACAAAGCAAAAAAAGGTTTACCTCCACGCAACGCTAAAAAAGTTTCAGAACTCTATTCTAGGTGGATAGAAGACTAAAATACTGAAGGGGGGAAAAAGCCAAGTTTAAAATTTGGAACTGTATAATTTAAACATGCAGTATGACACTCAAAGACTCATTGGCCACTTTAAATGATCTCATTTCAAAAATTTAACAAAAAATTAACTGCATGTGTAATCAATTTGCACATGCAGTAACAGATTCTTTCATATGCCATTGCCCCTGTAAGATAATCATACATCCCCAATTTGTACTCACGTTTCCACTCTTCAATATCAAGCTCTCGACTCTCAAAGCTCTGGTCATAGGGCTCTGCCTCAGGTTCATCATCTGGATCGTGGTACTGGGCAAAGTATGAGTGGGCCAAAGCCTCTGCCGCAGTTATTCGCTTATCTGTGTCTAAAACCAGCATCTTCTCAAGAAGGTCCACAGCTGCAACAGCACAATAATATCAAATCAGCCAACATTACATCAACAACTTTACACCAACAAGAAAAACGTATGTACAACTTGTTAAAAGGTTTTATTACCAAGACTGCACACACGTCATTTGTTTAGAGTAGTGTACAGCAGACTTAAATACCCACCCACTAAGTATACATACCATGCATACTGCTGGAAAATAATAAACAGCTCTATTAATCAGTATGAGACTGAACTATCACTGCTTAACGTTTGTTCCTCTTACCTAGAGGATTGGCCCCGATAAATACATCAGCAAAATTCCTTTTAGGCATCTGTGGCAGGGAATTAATGTAATTCCGGGCCTGTAGAAAGAAATAGGCGATTAGTAAAGCAGGCAGACATTGTAGGATGAGCAATGGGACTTACACAAAGACAATCCTGTTTAAGGCGTTTATCACTTCCAATAAGATTTTGTAAATAGATTAAGCACACAAGGGCTTGTACTAAACTTTTGGGAGTAAAAAGCTAAGAGGAGACCAAGATTAGGAAAGGGGTACCAGGAGAACTCAAGTCTAACCGTCCTTTCGCTAGGTAAATGTAGGCAGACGTCTTGTGGTTCTAGTTTAATTATGATAGTTCAGCATAAATTGTAGAAGCTCCATGAGCTCCAATTAACTAAGTGTAACTTTCAACTTTAAATCATGTGTAATTAGAGAAAAGTTTCATAAAGGCACAGCACCGTTATTTTTAATTGCATGCTGTGAACTGGAAAACAGCTTGTTAGTATGCAGTGCTGCACAATTAACGCAGACAAATTTCCTCAGAAAGCAGCAAGTTTAAGCAGGCAGTATTCAGCATAAATCATTAGTCACGAAACTCTCAAATTCAGAGTACGACCAATCACACAGAGACAAAGTGAGAAGAAAATATACAATAATTACACTATATTTTTATTTCAGGGTAACCCAGCAGCTTGTGCCCCCTATACCATTCAGCAATGCTACTTCTTTTAAATTTTTAGTCAAATGTGAATAAAAACAATGAAATACGGAATAACTACATTTTAGTTCGTTTTTGTTAACGTCCTCATAATATTTACTGAAAGGGTCACAGAGATCCCTCTCTACTTCATATTTCTCCTCATCCATTCGGAAGTGAAATAGAAGATTAAATTGATTACAGGCTTTTGTGCAAGAGACCCCAGCTTGTTTTCTTAGCATGTGGCACCAAAAGTGAGCTGCCTGGGTACGAGAGGACCACGTCCATTCATTGAAGAAGAACAGCTACATCTCCACCATTTCAGATTACCATGTGTCTTCTACAGAGATTAGACTTTGTCATTTGATTCACAAGCAACAACAGTTTATGGCTTTAAAATTAATGTTTTTCTGTGACCGCATAGAAAATAATGGTATAAAGCAGCGACTCGACAGTGGAGGCTCCTCAAAACACAAAGCATAGGTTGTTCTAGAAAACTGCTACTGTGTTATTATGTCATTACATTATTTCTATATTTTTATTATTAATATTACTTTTAATGTAATCATAATTTAATGATTTGATGAATTGAAGACAATTTTATTACTATTGTTATTATTATTATTATAATAACCATGGCTTAATTTATAATGACCATTAACAGTGCTATGTTGGTTTATCCTCTACATCTACAACGTATTGGAGGAAGTAGTAACAAAACTTTTTTTTTATGTTGTGGAAGTGTACTGTTGTGCTCAATAGTTGTGATGATTTATGTTACTTATAACATGTTCACCCATTTTAGCTGGGTGGCTTCTTGATTGTGGAATGTCATGATTGAGATGCTGTACATGCGAGTCTGGCCACAGAAAGCTCACCTCATGACTAGGCATCCTGCTTATTAGAGAGGCAGGAGGGGTTCCTGTCAGCCGCATTATCTGCTGTAGCTGGTTTATATCTTTAAGGGCCGGGTCAAGGGCTCACAGCAGACGTGTTTACTGATTCACTACAAATTACCAGCTTTTCTTTGTCCTCTATTTTGGAGAGGAAGAGAGAGGAAGAGACAAGGAGAGGAAAGGAAAGAAAAGAAGCCAGAGAAAGCGACACAGAGGTTTGGCATGCAAACTACGAACATGGCACTGCAAAGAAGAATACTTTAGATAAAGACGTGCAGTTGAAATTGTGAATTGTGGTGAGTCCCAGGGAAAACACAGCTAGCACCAGTACCTAAATCTCCATTTAAAAAACCAAATAAAGTGAGATTATTGATTCCTTTAGAATAACACAACAATAAACAGTACACTTTATACAAAGCCTCCTTTATTTTCCTATTAAGATAATTTACAGTGAGAACATGCAGTGTCACTGATCTGGAATGCTGTTCTTATGAAGCATCAAAAGCTGTATGTATACTAACAGCACCCTCTTGTGGAAATTTTTTAACCCGCCAAACGTGAGTGACTGAGCGGTAAAGTGGGTTGGTTGTTTTGAGAGACTGGGTGAGGGGGAGGTTAAGTGGTGGTTCAGTGGCTGGGTGGTTGGGTTTGAGTTGGGTGGTTGGGTTTGAGTTGGGTTTGAGTTGGGTTTGAGTTGGGTGGTTGGGTTTGAGTTGAGTGGCTGGGTGGTTGGGTTTGAGTTGGGTGGTTGGGTTTGAGTTGAGTGACTGGGTGGTTGGGTTTTAGTTGAGTGACTGGGTGGCTGGGTGGAAGCTTCGCTGGGCAAGTGGGTTTTAGCTGGTGGGAAGGATAGAGGTGTGCAGGTGGGTTTTAGCTATGTTTATGTGTGCGGGCAGGCGAGTTATGGCTGTGTGGGCTAAAGGCGGGCGAGCAGGCAGGTATGGGTTTTGACACCTGAGGCCCACACAGGAAAGGGAAAGCTTGCCTATGGCTGCTTTATGGACCATATAACAGCCATTACATATATCCTGATAGGAAAATACAGAAGGCTATGTGCAGCTACTGTCCAAAACGAACACTAAATTATGCAACGACGTGAAAGCATGCTGCAGGAAAAAAAAGGGCGATTGTTGGTGAGATCCAAAAATCAACACACACGTCAGGAAGAACACACAGCGCCAGCTTGTTTGGCAAAGCACAAAGAAAAACATCTCCCAAACATTACACTCACAGAGTCTGAGGAGATTTTCATCAACAGCTCGGGTCCTGGAGTTCCAACGAGCAGCATTATAAGTTTCAGCTGGTCAATGTCTACCATTGGAACATAAAGGAAAAACAGGGGCAAGGCAGAGGCTGCGGCCACAGCTCAGACTACTAAAGGCTCCAGCACCATGCAGCTGTCATCACTGGCATGGCATTTCCTAGAACAGGATTTTGCAGGCTTAGCCTGAAGCTACATAATGTTGCTGTCATAGGAAAACTGTATCTCCAGTTTATTTTCCTAGACTGAACACAGTATTGTAGTCCAGGCTTTCATAATCCTGAGGGCATTTTAGACTAGCAAGAAGCATAAAACATTTTCATTATTTGGGGTTGGCTTTGTGAAAAAGGGTAAGGAACTGAAGTTTAGCCATTAAAGCTGACAGAAATATTACTTTCTGTATATTGGAAAAGAACTCAAATAGAAGTAGACTTAACTATGCTGTAGCCCTGATCTAATACTATGTGCAAGCACAAAGCATAGAGTGTAAATTGTTATTGCAATATATAATACTGATCAAATATCACATTTATTATTTATTTATTTTTTATTTTTTTACCCCAATGCATGCTGAAAGCATCTTGACCAATTAGGGTCATGTCAAACAATAATATTATCAATGGGCAACAGGCAAGTCTTTAACCATGCCACATTTTGATTCGCTAGTGCAAAATTTGCTATTGCAAAATGTAGTTATATTAACATGAAAAGAAACTGCAACATCTGATAAACACAAAAACAGAACCAGCCATCACTGTATTGAACATACGAGAATACTGTTAGTCTACCCTGTCAAATTCTTACTTTGTGACCAGCCATGGTAAGGTACAGTATCTGTTGACCATATCTGTGGAAAGCCCAGAGAGACTTGCAAGGTAAAAATAGAAGAGGCCCAATGCTTTCCGAGCAAAAAACTTGCCCAGAGCAAAAACAAGCCCAGGGATGTAGCATAGGTGTGCTCTACGCAGTGAAGTGCTTGAAGTGGTGTTTGGAGCCAGTGGCATTAAGAAGAACCAAGCAGTGGAGTCTTTGTGTCAAATGTGCAAATCTGTGGGATGAAAATACCATGTGGTGCTGGAATGGAAAAAAGGAGCATTAATCATTAGGTTGCAGTCAGAGGAAGAGAAAGAGAGACACAAGAGGAGAGGGGAAGAAAGAAAAGGGGCAGAGAGAGGGGCAAAGCATTCCTCTCAGAAGTGTGGATCACATTTCCTTATTAGCACTGCTTGCGGTGAGACTAGAGAAGCAGAGGTGGGGGAAAAGCACAGCATAACAGGCTAAACCTTCTACTCTAATCCATCATACAGATCATTGTATTGACGTGTTAAAAGTTCATGACATCTACTCAGATACAAGCCAGCATGCAAGGTTCAAACAAGCCAAGTGCTTTTAAGTTAATTTAACAGTCTCGATTGAGGGCTAGAAACGCTAGGACAATGACGGCATGAGCTTAGCATGTCAACTAAAGGATACGGTCGGTGCCGGGGAAGAGCGTCCTCCCCGTCAGCAGCTCGGCCATAATGCAGCCAACAGACCAAATGTCCACTGCAAAATGAAGCCAGACAATAAAGCATCGATAGAAGTACATAAGAGTGACAGTTTAACCAACAGTCTATAACAGAAAAAACAATTTAGACAGTTGTCCCCCTTCTTGATGTAACTAAATAGGCCAGGACGTGTGGTGTGGTGAGCTATGCAGCCAACGGAAGCTTAAGTCCACCAAATAGTGGAGACCTAACAACACATTCAGTCATATTTTATCAAACTCTCTCACAGCATATCATATTGTATCACTGTATTGTGACTAGCGTTAATGTTCCAATAAACTGAAAATGTTATTGTAAGCATATTGGGCCCATTTTCAACCCATCCTTATTTGTAACACTAAAAAATGTTTTAAGATATCACTGTATCAAATTTAATTAAGCTCTAAGTTTTTGACATCACTGCATGTCTAACAAGTAGCATTATGCAAACTGTATGCTTACATCCAGACTACGAAATTTTCAGTTTAGGGGGAAAAAAAAATCTAATTTAAAACAGTACTGCTGATATGACCAGTCTCTTCATAATGGCATTATGGTCAACAATCAAAACTGGGCATCTTGTTGCAATCTCTCAGAGTAAGGCAGACGGGGCTGCACCCATGCTTAAGCGGCTGGAGTATTTTTGGTTTATAAATCAGTTTGAAATAAAACTGGTTGAGATTTTTGAGGTTTATTTTGTTGCAGCACAGCGCATCACACACTGAAAGATATTTTCCTTATCTGAGCCAAATAAATTTTGACTATGCCCCAAGTGCAGAAACTATGCCCCAAGTGCAGACGCATTTATGCTGTGCGCATACTGCATTCACAAATATAACGACATAAATGTATATTTGATTTATTAGAAACACATTCTTTTTTTCAACATGCCTATATAATTATATTGTTACATAATTAAATGTTTAAGATGAAATAAAGAATGTCCTGATGTCAAAATACTTTTATAGATTTACCCTACAGTTATCAACATTAGGTTCCCCTGCCATTAAATTATGCAGAAATTAAGAAATATTAATGAAGTCCCTCCAACTGCCATTAATATGTCTTTCTGAAGGATTTAAAGACTTGAAGTCAGCGTACATAACTGACAATGGCCTTTTAGCCTGTATTAGCTGTTAACGACTGGCTTGTTCATAATTCAGTGGAAAACACCACATATACGCAACACATGGTCAGTGTAACACTGTAAGAAATCAAGGATACATTAATTTCAGAACCCATTAACCCAAGTTCCTCCAAATTAAAGCCAAACTCTCCTTTCCTACCTGTCATGTTGTAGTGCATCCAGTTAAGCATGATCTCTGGAGCACGGTACCACCTGGTGGCCACATATCCTGTCATCTCATCGTCCGTGTGCCGCGCCAAGCCAAAGTCAAGGATCTACAAGAAAAAACAGCACACAGGGTTAAATATTTCCAGGCATAATAATAAACAAATTCCATATTTAAAAATATCCAAGTAAATGTAATAACTTACATTTTAAACCAACTCCACAACCAAATATTAGGTGGAAAAAAAGTGCTCAGACACCTATTAGGGGCCCATCAGGCCACATGTCTGAAAAAGCGTATTTACAAATAGGCTTACCTTAAGTTCGCAGTCTTCATTCACAGCTAAATTACTGGGTTTCAGGTCCTGAAAAAATAAAAATAATTCAGAAGGAATATCTAACAGGCCAATTCATTTTTGTCAGTCTTGTCAAAAAAAAGACTTTACACTTGTTAAGGGTACACTACACAAATATACAAGCACATAAAGTAAATCTGCCTTAGTGGGATGAAAAAAATATAGAATAATCAAAAGTTGGATCTCCGACTGGGGGGTTTAATTACATGCCAGATCGTGCAAATAACCAGCTCTAGAATGTCAATGAGGTGAGCACTCACTCTGTGAATGATGTCTGCTGAATGAATGTACTGCAAATCAAAGAGAAGAGGAAAGTAACATAAGCATACAAATATGAAGAATAAGGTTGGGGGGGGGGTCTGTTCTAGATCTGTACATTAGAACAGAAACCCAAAATACTGTATACAACTTATACACTATACAGTAATTCAGTAATTTACAGTTTTCAATGCATCTATAAGCAAATTACAGTTTGGTTATGTAACAAGGATGTACGGCTTCACCTTGAGTCCTCGAAGGATCTGGTAGATAAGGAACTGCACATGGTCATCAGTCAGTTTCTGACACTTCACTATGTTGTTGAGGTCAGCGCCCATCAGATGAGTCACGAAATACCTGACAATCACAGCACAGGACGGAGATCAGGATTTGGACTTTTCACCTTTCATCCCAGAGACATGGATGTAGTTAAAGAACCCTCCTACACTTGCATTAAACCATAGCCAGCTGTGTGAAACAATGAATGAGTGAATGGATGCCTGAAAGCAAACTGCATCAAATAGCATTTTTTAAATTGACATTAGACCTTATGTAACTAAAATAGCTTTAAAAACCAGTTTTCCTGATTTGGTGGAACACTTTTCCTTCAGAAGCATGACTCAGCAGTGGGTATTGTCAAGGCTACTGCCATTAACTCCCACATGAAGAGGCTTTACAAAGGCTCTTGCCCTGAAACCAATACCGCCTGATCAGTCTTAATTACACATTGTAACATTAGGCACTGCAATCGCCTCCTGGTCACTCTGAACTTAGTTTCCGTTGTTTACGGACCCCAGGCCAGTGGCTAGCATGACACACTTGGACGCATGTGTGGAGCCACTGGTGTTATGTTAAACATGGCCTCCGTGGCACTACAGAGAACAGCTTAAAATAAGTCCAGCTTAACCCTGGAGATAGAATCTCCACCCCCTACACAAACACACACAGACACAATGAGCCCACAGACCCCTCCCTTTCTCATACACAGATCCACAAACATTAGCGACAAACAAAATTACACTCAGCTCCACCCACAAGCATATACAATTCACGCCCACACATAAAACAGTACATTCTGCGCACAGCAGATACACTAACACCTCAGCCTGTCAGCAGGGAAGGGTTCAAATGTAGAATCACAGTGAATCGCAAAGCCTTTGGGATGTCTACACAAACACTGAGTCTGCAAGTCAAATCCAAAAGCATGCAAACTATAGGCTAATCAGAAATCGTTCAAGACGTCAACTAGAAAAAGGACATCACAGCTACAGATTTTATATTTATGTTTATAGCGCTTGAATGTCTAGTCAAAATAAGTAACACTCTCTAAACAGCCATTTCAGCCTATATATTTATAAAATTACATAGATTATATTCTCCCCAACTATTTGTAACAAATTCAACAGTTTTGACGAATAGCAACTGACTTACTAGCAAAATTTTTTGTTGACCTGAAAAATCAGCATGATGCGTCAAAACTGTGAAACCAGCGCATTACAGCCACAGTCCTGACAGCTTTGATTGTTTGGTTCTGATGTCAGTTATTCTAATGTCTTGGTTCTGATGTCTCACGTGTTATTTGTAAATGCAGTATGAAAAAAAAAAAGAGAAAAGTGTTTCATAAAGACCACTGTCAATAATCACAACTTCTAGTTTTGTTTAGAGATCACTATTTTTCCACAAGATTCGGACAGCGTCCATTATTTCATTTGTAGTTTAAAGTAATTTTAACTACAATGACGGTTCAGAGAGTGTTACATATTTTGGGTAGTAATATTTAGTAGGGCTGGGCGATAAAACGATAACGATAATTATCGTGAAATAACATTTCCTCGATAGAGCTATAAGACGTGGTCGATAGAATTAACTTCTGTCTGTGTTTTGAGAGACAACACGAACATCCAATGAGAATGAGAATATCGCCGCCCCAAACCAATCAGGTGGCTGAACTAGAGTTCCAGCCACTTCATGTTTCGTTGAAGCACACAGCGCAGCTTGTCGGCGTAGAAGCAGCTTAACCCACGTGCTACTAATCTGGTTACTGCAGACACCACAGTCGAGCAGAGAGAACAAAATCAAAACGTTACTACTACTGAAAGAGTAATATGTTACCCGTGTTAATAATCTTAAAATAATCGGCTAAAATAAGAACAACTAGTAAATAGGTGCTGTCTTGTTGCTGTGTTGATAAAGCGCTACGGGGTTGGAAGCTTGATTGGAAGCTTGAGCTTCAAGTGCTGGTGTGTAGCAGCTGTACAGTTGTGTTGTGCAGAGCTGACAGAGCACCACACTTGTGTTTCTGTGTAAAATACTCCCACAACTTTAGATGCAGGTGAGCGATTGTTTGTAACTGCAGCTTGCGCTCTGGATAAATCCATGCTTTCAGTAGACGCGGCCACCTTTGCAACGCATCGACGCACGTTATGCTAATCGACGTAATTTCGTAATCGACAAACATAAACATGTATACTGTATGAGTTCGAGTGAGAACGCTGAGGCAAAGTTGACTTTATAATGAAAAAACCTCAGCAGGGAAGCCGATAGAGAGTCGACTCACCGCTACGAGTCATTTCCTCAGCCCTTAAAGGGCCAGCAACAGCCTGCTTACCACAGTGTCTGTGTGTGAATACTGTTCATACTAATACTGCCCCATATACACAACTGTATTAAACACACACACACACACACACATATATATATATATATATATATATATATATATATATATATATATATATATATATATATATATATATATATATATATATATATATAAAATTGTGTGTGTGTGTGTGTGGTTAATACGGTTGTGTAATGTTGTGTCTGAAAATAAAAAACAATTTAAGAAAACATTTTAATTTTGATATCTTCATATCTCACGAAAAGTAAAAAGGAAATAGTGATTTGATTTATATTGTGATATATCTATATATAAATATATATATATATATATATATATATATATATATATATAAATTATCGTGATAAAAAAATTTCCCATATCGCCCAGCCCTAATATTTAGTAAACATTTTTAAAGCGCTATAAACCATCACGCTTAAATGTGTTACATAAATATAAAATCTGTAGCTGTAATTTTTTTTAAAGACAATTGATTTCCTAGTTGAAGTCCTGAACTATTTCTGAAGAAGTCATTAAACACAAGTTATTGATTCTAGGTAGGAAATATTTTTGAGGAAATATATATTTTTTTCAGTATTTAGTGCACCCACCCTGTACTTGCATTCTTACCCCCCCCCCCCCAACAAATTATAGCTCCAAAGCTTTTACTTCTCATGCTCCAAATAATCCCAATTACAAATGTAGACTAACAAGTGCATAAACCCAGTTTTACTCGTCTGTTCAGTGTTTATTATTTTCCTTTGCTTTTATCTCTCCTTTATTACACCTCATTTCAGACTTAGACTCAGGTAAATCAGATTTGTTTGTTAATTCAGATCTTTTGGAACGACCGTCTGCCCTATTATTTGCAAGTGATCAGATCAGATATTTATGTCCAGACATCATCAAACTATCTGTATTGATTGCTATGGTAACAAGGTAAGCAGCAGTAACTATGTGGCATATCCCAGCACTTCACGCTCTAGTTTTTACTTTGTTGTTTGTTGCGATGCATGTGACACCAAAGACACTTTATTATCTGACATGAGCGTCTGGACTATGATGCATCTGTAAAAAACTGACTTTCAAACTGCCTCCAAATAAGGTTTAGATTAGATATGCCAAAAATCTGATTGGGGCCAGCAGTCTGAAGAAGCGTGGAAGGATAGACAGAAACACTTGTGGATGTTTTCAGATCTGAAAGAAGAGTGGAGCTTGATTTTGCCCTTTCTCTTAAAGATGAAAGCTTTAAGGGCTGTTAATCTGATGGGGATAGTTTTTCTGATAGTGACAGGCCATTTCCTTTTTTATCTTGTAATAATTTTTTAACTTCAGATTAAGAAAGTCATCTTTGCTTTTGCAATGTATTATCCTATATCTAAACTCCTCAGAATCACCTCCTGATTATTTTACATGCACGCCAGAAAGAGATGTCTAGGGTGTCAATAGGCTGCACAAAGGTAAGCGATGGACAAATTAAATCCAGATACACTTCTTATTGCGCTTAGTGCTGGAGGTTGGTAATGTTCTGTTAAACATGTTTCCTGTTTTTGTTTCCTGTTTTAAAAAATACTCACTGCACTGAAAAATAAAGTAATAATTGAATTGTCACTTAATCCGTGGTCTTTGACTTTACTGTATGCATGTATTTACACTTTACTGGTAAACTTTTTTTTGGAAAACTTCTTGTTTTTCCTGCCAGGTCTCCTGTCTGTCCCAGCACAACCAAAGCTAGCAGTGGGGGGCTAGTAGTGGATGCCCTTCATTTAGAGAGGTGAGTCCATCTATATTTTTGGCTGCAGCAGACACCACACGCACTCCTGCGGTGACACCCTGGCCCTTTCCTGACCCGCCTTACCCAGTAACACTGATGACACCAGTCCAGCTGGCCGGCTTAGGCACTCCTGTCACTTCTGAATCTTTTCATGTGGAGCTCATGTGTTCAGACTGTGTGCATTTGGCCACATTCCCACTACCTGAACTCTGAGCAAGACGGAGCATGCCCATATAAAAGACTCATAAACAGCCGTCTTTATACAGCGCTCTACCGCACTTTCCAGTCTGACCTTTCAGCAAACCATGCTGTTGTTGTTGTGTTCAGATCATGTTCCTTTAATTTTATGCTTTGTTGTCCCTCAATGAAAATGGAATGGAATGAACCGACTAGACTGAACTGTTAAAATAACCATCTAAATTAAGAGTTTCACTTTTACTAATACTCGTGTTGCGTTAACAAACTTGATACCTACTAAATCATGTACACATTTGAGTCGCGTCAGTTTAAAGCACTGCAGCTGTGTGCAAGAGTTAAAACCTCTGATCAAATGATATGCTTTTTGTTGTTTGTCTAAGTGAATAGAAGCTAACACAACTTACATATGACATTTTATGCAAATTGTAAAGAACAATATATTTTTAGCAGTGGAGAACAATGAAAAAGCATCTTTTTGCAGAGTCTTAATGTTTTCCAAATTTAAAAAAAAACAGCAGATGTGCTTTAAAACCTGTGTGTGTTTACTGTAGAGGATGTCATATTATTTTTCACATACAAAATTCATAAATAAACAAAACATAATTCAACAAGGGCCACACAAACTTTTACATATGCCTGTACACAAAAGCATTTTGATCTGAATTGTTGTGAATTAAACATACAATATAAAGATAAAGAAGATTATTATTATTATGAAGTAGTAGTAGTAGTAGTAGTAGTAATACTATTAATAATAAAAATAATAACATGAGTGACAATATTGTATTATTATTGATATACTGTATCCATTTATGCTTCCAATTCCAATTTTTAAATATAATTTGTACAATGTTGTCAGACTAAGTATTTTACAGTTTATTAACATATACATATTTTACAAAATATTATATTTTGCAAATGTCTAATTACCGGGGCACTTTGACCTACGATAAGGTTTTACTCAACAATTCACATCCTTACAGTTTAAATTCAATTGTTTGATATGTAATGCTAAAAATGCTTAGCACTGGTAATGAGAAGCAGATATAGTAATGAACAAAATGATATTGACTCTGTGTTCAAACTTTTGCATGTCAGTTAAACATAAAACATAATTGCATTGCATAATTAATCTTTTACTTATGCAGGCGTTTTCCTCTGTGGACGACATGTACTTTTTTTTTTTCCACCTAGTAAACCAACAACACACGTCATTTAACACACAGTCGTTTGAGCACCCTGGGTTAAATTACATGTTTCACACACGACTGCGCGTCTTGGATTTACACTGGGGCAACAGAGTAAAGGCGAAGGGATGATTAAGGATTAAAGAGTGGGTTGAGACAGGGACTGCAAGTTCTAGGCCACACGGCCACTGAGGCCCAGAATGACCTAAAATAAGCTTATACCACAGAGGGAATCTGGAACACCAGCACAACGCAAACCTCCGGCCTGGACCTTTAGGCACGGACGCACGGTTTACGGTTGGCAAGATTACACTTGGGTTGCGCTACATTGCACAGTGCTTACGTGCTCATTTAGTATGTGGCCACACCTAATCTATAAATACTACAGGTAACTGCCAGAGAACTGCAGCTTGCATAAGACACATGCAAATGATATGAAAGCACGTGCTTCAACCCATGTGTGGATAACAGAGCAGGAATGGTTTCCGGTTTCAATGATATACGTAATACAAAACTAGCATTATGCAGCTCCTAATGTTAATAACTCTGATGAACCTGTGCAACTACTGTCTTTTTAAAAACACTGAGTGGAAATAGGTCTGACAAGCAAAGCATGCTCCAGCACAGAAGTAATATAGTTTAACTGTAGTTGAGGTTTTTGGGTTGTTTTAAACAGCATTACACTCTTTTTTAAGTGATTGTTAAAATTAATTGTAGTCACTAATATTCAGGCTATTGTGGGTATGTTGGGGTAAAAGTGCTTCAATGAATGACAGAAATGGGATAAACTAATTTTGAGGGCTCTGGAGGTCACACTGAACGAGAGAACAAAGGCAAACCTGCAGTCTATCCTCAGATTAGAAACCTGTTCACTTCTGTTTCTGTGTTCCTTTGTCCCTGCAGCAGTTCAACTTTACAATGAACAGCTTTTGAGATCATGTTTTTTTTGTTTTGTTTTTTTTATTGAGGTGCTTTTCTAGGGATTATCATGTCATGATGTATTGATCTGAGTAATCTGTATTGTTACTATACATTTATGTCTAGAGGGCAGTAACATACAGCTGTAAGCAGATGTTTGGGCATCCGAGTCAAATAACATGCTCTGCAGCTTTGAAGAAAAAAAAACATCCTTCATAGAGAACACACAGTTCTGTATGCTTTATAGGGCTGTGTATTGGCAAGAATCTGCCGATACAATACGCATCATGATATAACAGTCACAATTCAATATATCACAATATACTGCAAACAAAGTGCTATATTGTGATTAGATTTTTCAAATCCTACTATTAAAACACACCACTATATGAACAGATTCGTCAATGCTTACAACAGCACTGCACCCTTGTGCAGCTTGTTAATGTTGGAGTGGAGCTGAAAACAGATCACAACACTGCCATCTAGTGGTCAGAGGTTTAAACACAACACACAATGATTTACTGTCTGCCAGAAATCTGTGTATCGATACTGTGATTTTGAGAATCGATACAGTATCACTAAACATATCTCGATACTGAATATTTTCTTACACCCCTAATGCTTTAATGCACAGTTACTGTTCATTTGCTGAATTTAACACAAAATATCATATAGCACAACACGTGCACAACATATTTTTTTCCAATATATTAAACTCAACAAATAAAAAGAAACTGGTTACTCCAATTAGCACAGCAGAGAATGTGCTCACTTATTTTTACTTAACCTATCATTTAACTGGGGTGTTTAAACCTTGCATACGACTGTCTGGGTATCCTTCCTGTAAAGATGACTTCTCTTTCTTTTTTAAGTATGAATAAATAAATAAATGAATAAATATAACATACTGTCCCATTCCAAATCCTTAACTGATGTGTCATCCTGCTCAAAGTCTTTTTCTATTCTGAACCACCATTAATGCTCATCTAGAGTGACAGTGTCCACTGCTCACAAGACTACTCTCAAGGGTAGATGTGTCGAGCAACAACATGATACCAAACCATCGGCCGGCGCCCAAATCTGGACTCTGGACTCTCTCTAAAGAAGAGAGAAGCACTAGTTTCCAGAGACACTACTTCGAAAGACCATTCCTCCAGCATGCATGCCTTAACTTGCAAAAAGAGAACTGATAATTGTGTATATCTTATGTTAAACCAGCTGAAGCTGTTATATGAATGTAATGATAGCTTGTGTGCCAGCATGACAAAAAACTAAACAAAACAAATGAACAGCACAAACAACAGAATCAGCAGATTCTATGAGTGATCTTTCTGGAATTCCATTTGGGTCTATTGTTGTCTCAACATCACGTAGGGTTAAATAAAGGACTGACAGCTGAAATGAGAAAAGAGTCCCACTCACACATCATTGAACTCCTCCAGACTGGTGGCAGGTGTGAAAGCATCCAGCAGGCCTATCACCTGTAAAGCAAACAACACAAACGCCTTGAATGCGTCGCTCCTGCAGCCGCTCAGTTGTGTTTTTTTAAAATGTGTATAGTATTGTGTAGACGTGCTGACAGACTTTCCATTTCTAGTAAAAACAGCCATTAAGTTTTTCATTTTCAAAGAAAATTACACATAAGCTTAAATATGATATTTTTGTTTCACTATGATGTGCCCCCACCACCCGGCCTTTAATACTGTACACCCTTTCATGTGCCTTTATTACAGCTTCCATTCTCGTCAGGAGACTTGCTTTCAGTTTGAAGAGATATTTTCCATATTTCTTTCTGTCTGACGGTGACAGGTTTATCTGACGGTGACAGGTTTGGTGATCTACCAGTTCTTGAGCTCTTGTCCCTTGACATCCTACTTTGGCAGGTGGATAATCTTTTATCTAAGCTCACTAGAAATACCTCCTGAAATTAAGTAACTCATATTTGGTGGAAATGAGATAAATTAAATAAATGAAGGTCTTGGCCTTTTGTACAGTAATGAAGGGAGCGGTCAGCAACAACATGTGTGCAAAAACAAAGGTGCATCTGTAATAAGCACTGTCTGCGTTTCTTGATTACTTCAAATGTGTAAAAACTATGACAGCGTGTATTTTTCCCGGTCCCAGTGAAGATACTGCAATCATCCACTTCAATATGCAGTCAAGTGTTTGTACGACACTAAACTTGAATGTTATATGAAACGTACAACAAAGCCTGACGACAAATATACCACAAGGATTATAAACTGCTCATTAGACCTATAGAAGAACTGTGTGGGCATGGCTAACAGTTTGATTGACAGCTCTCTGTCCAATGCTACTGGCCTGCTCCGCCACTCATACAGAACAAACCATTACCCAGCTGTTATGTGACACTAACTGGATGAAATTTTTTTTTAAAGAATTGAAAGAACAGAAGACAGACAGACAGACAGATGAAGCAACACGTGAAGAAACATACGAACAGACAGACTGATGGACGATGTAACCGAGAACGAAGGAAAT